>JAPMAG010003712.1:0-10062 GCA_036584685.1 Rhyacophila sp. Rhy_31_5
AAAGTGTTACGTAACAATACAAATTAACCCACCCTCCCCCTTGTAACGCTATGTAGACGTTGGTGGGCACCCCTCCCTCCCCCTCACGACCGTTACGTGGGTTATGGACGACCCCTTACTAAAAGTCGGTTATGAAAATGTTGAGTTTGAAAAACATTTCGAAGAAGTCGTAAATCCTAGAGCAAAACGGTTGATTGCCAATGATCAAACAAAATGTTTCAGTGGAAATTAGAAATAATCTGCAAAAAAAAATATTTATTCAACAAATATTTTTTCTGAAAATATAATCAATATATTTTATTCTAGGTAAATTTCTTTCGACAATAATACAATTTAAATGATATGTTATTTACGTCAATATATTAAAATATTCAGAGAATTCGTAATTATTACTTATAAAAAGACAGTCATCTGATACTGGATAATTAATTGGAAAAATATATTTAATATTTATTGGTCGTCAAGCACTTTTTATTCAATTAAAATTAGAGATACTATTCAATAGAACTAATGAAAAAAATGATATTTTTTATTAATTGGAACCTATCGCATTTTCATTTTAAATAAATTGTCAATAAAATATTTTCTAAAGTATTGAAATAATAAATAACAGTTCTATGTATAATTTTGTGCAAAATATACAATTTTTGAAATACTAAAAAACTGATTCGAATGTGATGCCTATTGCAACTGATCAGAACAGACTTGGTTGAAAAAGTCGCAATAGATGAAAAATAATATATTTGTGGAAATACGAGTAAGTATGTAAAACTGTGTCATCACTTCAGCACATTGACATCCCATCGTGGATTGACAATGAATAAAATTAATCATGTAAACTATATAAGTATTTTATGCTCCGAATAATTAATAAAATACTACGATTTAATTAGTGTATGGTTGTGATTCATGCAGGGATGAGCAGGAGGGGTTCTCGCGTGAACCCCTCGGTACATTTGACTTGGCATATGAGACTTTTGTTGAATTAAGAAAAAATAATATTCTTACTCGTAAATCAAATCAGTATAATGTCATATTTTGATTTGATGGTTTTGAAACATAAGTTTTATAAAACAAATGATATAGCTGCCTTTTGATATTCCACATAAAGTAGATTAATGTCATGCATAATAGCAGTGACTTAGCCAATTATTGCCAAATAATACTTAAAAACGCCGATGTCTGTTATGTAGTACTACGAGGCGTTCTCAAAAATCGCAAACATTTTTGATTAGTGCATATTCAACGGTTTCGCAATATAAATTACCTATTATTTATTACTTTGCACAAAATTTATTAGGTAGAAGTGCCAATACAGTGTATTTTCGTTTCTAATATAAAAAAAAAACCCTCTTCATCGGCGCTTAAACGAGTCACTTTTTAATAATAATTATATTGGTATCGTGCTCCTGGATTCATCTTCTCACTAAAGGAAATATGTAATATTCGAACTAGTATATTATCTGTAACGTCATTTCAACACAACTTGATGTTTCTGTAGTCGAAAGTGTAACAATGTAATGTAACGTGGAGAATTGCAGAGAATTCATTCCGATTCAAATACAAATGAGTACGTATCAAAGTAGAATACTAAATCATGAATAATGTATCAAAACAATGGTGAAAGGCTAAGAAATGTCGAGGTGTTTCATACAGCCAATGTTGAAAGGAAGACACAGCACTGGCTTTGATTTATTATATAGGCGTCAATGAAAAAAGGGCCTTCAAAATTTTGAATAATCTCATTAGAGTAAAATGTTATATTTAAGGCACCGTACAAATTTTAAACTAGACGGTCGTGAAACAGGTAAAATATTTAAACTGTTCGTTATGCGTCAGTTTTATTATTTGCCAATAAAATAATGGTCTTTTATCGAATACTTGGAAAAGATAAAATTGGTTTTCCTTATTATTTCATTTCAACAGAGACTATTCGATAAAATGCACAGCCATATTTTGAGAAAACAAGTTACGTAGCTAAAATTTAACATACAAATATCCAAGTGATTCTTCAATGTCATCGAGCCCTTGAAAACAACATTTTGTTTATCTCTGCACGCTCTTTGACTAATGAGATTTTGAATTATACATTGCAGTGCGGATAGGAAATTTGATAAATATATTTAAATATTCAAGTATTTTACATATCCCAAACGAAATTATCACACTTTTCTTTAACTAAATTATAGTTAAACGCTGTAACTGCCTTTGGCGTGTTTTATATCACCGAGTTATTAATATTGCCACAATCCAACTAATAAATTTTCTCTACTGTCAATCCTTGATAAAAAAAATATTAAAATAATAATACAGTTATTATACATTTTTTTAAGAACCGATTTCGTATGTCACAACATTTTCAACTGATGTTGAACTATAAATTAGTTGAATATTTTGTAGTATTGAAGAGAAGGTCATGTATTAATACCAAAGAGCTCCCTTCTTTTTGTAAATTCTAATAACACTTTTATAAATAGTACATATTATAAGTAACCTCAGTATAACTAGCAAGGAGGTATTTTCTATGAAAGAACCCTGATAGTTATATTTTTAAATAAACTATTCCACTTTAGTATCTACGAAAAATAGGCAAATAGAATAAAGTTTTGACAATTGAACAACAGTTTTCTCCAACGATATCCAAAATATGTGTACATTCAAAGCAAAATTATATGGTTAAGTCCCATAAGGATAATCGAAAATCAGTAATATAGTCCCATAAAGTATCAACAAGATATTTTTTTAGAAAAGCCTATGACAGTATCAATAGATTGATATACCGATGGAGATCATAATAAAAATTAAATAATTTTAAAAATACGGTGAGTATAATGAATCCCAAGCCCAAAATGATCAAGATGACGAGATAAATAAAATACCTGCCAGTACCAATGATCCTTTATTTATTGAATAGATACATCGTACAATATTCCGTTGACATACGAGTATAATAAAATGATGCAGATTTTATAGGAAATAACTTTTCGTGCATTCAATGGCTTCGATTGTTTACCAATTATAAAACAGTTAAACGGGGAGTCCTGAACATACGCCAGCGAACACCAACGCCAACAACGAATCCGTGGGTTATAAATAATTTCATGTAATGTATTTTTTCTTAATTTTACATAAAAATATGAATTATAGTTTGTGTGTATTGAAATTACACTTCTGTAACTAAATATTTAATGTGATATAAATTATATAAAATTGCTTTGACAAAATATATAGTGCCCGCCACCCTACCGATATTCTACAATGTGTCATATCGACCCTGTTTAGGTAAAAGGGCGTAGCCCTCAGTTTTTTGAAAAGTGCTTTTATTTGATAATCACAATGTGCACAACTAAACACACGTTCTATCAAAAGGAATTAGGCCTAAAATGCCGAATTATTATCGAAATTCAGCTTTAAATTTTGCAAAACGAATGACCTACTAAGTTTGTGTAGGAAGAAAAAAAAAAGCATAAACACACAATTTTATTGATTTTTCTTTAAAAACTTGTTTAATTATCAAGTCAGGAGAATATAACACCAATTTGTTGGTCATCACGCACTTCAAGTTTGTATTAATTTGACTTTGACTAAAAATCATTGAAACACGTTTTTGCGCTTCCTGTAAAATTTGTTCTGTGAGGGTTATTCCCTTTTACCTAAACACGGTCGATATGGCACAAAAAAGTTGGGAACCAATGCGCAGTAAAAAGTAAATACGTTCGTATAAAACTTTAATAAGATGAAAATATTAGTAAATAACTTTTATTAACAAATCAGTAAACATTTCTTCAACTGGTTTTATCTCCATTAATTCGACTCGGTCTTTAAAAAGTCGCAGTGAAATATGTAGTAGTGTTTCGTTGCCAAAATCTGATAGGAAGGGGTGACCGGGAAAATTTACGATTTAATAAACTACAAAAGCTACATAATCCCTACTCACGACCTTTTAAGAGACACCGAATTGCTTTTAAAGTGGATAGTAAAGTAAGCAGTGCAACGAGAGGAGAACAATTGGGATTAATTATCACACAGTCACGAGCCCTTATTAAATAATCAACGGATAATATAAAACGGTCATCAGTTTTGATAGTGATGCGACAAGAATATTAGAAAGTTAAATATTAAAAAAAATCGCTCGACAAAAACTGACTAAAAATATTACATTAAAAATATGTACTTTCATGACATTTTTATATAACCTCGTCTAGTGGTATTCATTTATCTGTGCGGTTATATCTTTGTATTTGTTAACTCGTATGTACACAGTATGTATATGTGCGTATTGAGAAGTACAGGCACGGTCGTCCATAAAGCACGTAATGTTTTTTCTTAAAAAATTTTACCCTCCCTATCTCCATGTAACAGCATGTATACATTCAGCTTGACCCCTTCCCCTTCCTCTGAAAATTTACGTAACTTTCCACATTAACCGATTAAGTGCCAGAAGGGAGTTAACTCGCACAATTTAAAAAATAGTTTGCTAGACATATTTAGATATTTTGGATGATTATAATATGGTCATTAAAAATAAAGTCATGATAAAGAAACATTCAATATACTTTTAAAATAAATATAATCTTCTATTTTTGTTTAGAAAATCACAGCTTACCTGGTTGTGACATAATGTCTATCACAGAAAAGGTGAAATAGGAATGCAATTTATAATTACCTCGTATCCACTTTTTGAGAAAGAAAAGTGTTACGTAATAATCAAAATTAACCCACCCTTCCCCTTGTAACGCCATGTAGATGTTGGTGGTTACTCCTCCCTCCCCCTCAAGAGCGTAACGTGGTTTATGGACGACCCCCAAGCACAAAACCAAAACAAATTAAAACTGCATGTAGATGAGCACACACATTCATAGACAGAACCGCACAAATAAATTAATACCACTATATATATTTATATATTACTCGTATAACAACGAGGGCTTAAAGTCAAACAACATTATCTACAAAAATGCGTTTTTTATTTGTGGTGATGTTATTTTGCGTTCTCGGCTACATAATAGTCAAAAAACGGTATGTCAATCTATTCTAGTTTCTTCTTAAACGGTATGTAAAATTTAACGTTAATTACAAAAAAGTTGCCTTTGTTCGATATCAAAAGACCGTATGAGCTGTTAGCGTTCTTGTTACAAGAAAAATCAAATTATCAAACAACAAATTATAACATTTGAACATTAGCTTATGAATGAAAACTCCTTTGTTGAGTTTCAAGAAAATAATAAAAACATTTTTTGGCTTTCCAGTAAAATTGCACTTTTGTAGATAGCGTTGTTTTACTTTAAGCCTTCGACATGTAACAGCCAAATAACATGCGAGACAAAAATTATTTAATGTATTTTTTAAATACACAAAGAAAAAACAATTGAATTGAGGACCTACCTATTGTATTTGCATGCATTGATATAATGAGAGTTTGAATAATAGTTATAATACTTCTAGTGTTGACAAACAAGGTATCAAATGAATTTTTAGACACAACTCTACGGTTCGTTACTATGCATAATTTGTTAGTAATAATATACAGAAATGAGAGGATTTTTGAATATACAGGTAGTTCTCAAGTTACAATGATTCGCACTTACGATTTTAAAAAAAAGGTTAACTAAATTGGCAAGTTGTTTTCACAAAATTAAATAATTTAAACGTACGACAGATGAGGAATTTCAAATGTAAGCTTAATTTTATTTGTATTATTAACAAGTAATTAATTGACTTATCAAATTTGAATAGTGTTTCGGTCGTGAGTCGAGGAATATCTGTAATATTAAAACGTATAGAAGAAGTTGGCCCCAGTTTTAGCATATTGTCTAAGATTGCTTTAACCGTGGACTCGCTAACGTTGGGTAATTATTGTTGAAGATTCTTATTAGTTAGGAAATAGACATTGAATCGACTCCGGCTAATAAAACACCGAAAGTAGGTTTAACATGACTTAGTATGTGTTTATTTTGTTCCTAAGTATTTACTTATTCTTTAATCAGTACATAATCTTAAAATATAAAATATGCAAAATCGACAATTACACCGATTCATAGTTTAAAAAAAACATTAAAACAATCATAAAGCAAATAGTCCGGTAATTTAATTGAAACAATAACACAGTTTTATAAATTTTGTGGAAAAGCTACAAAAATTTGTCGTAATTTCAATATACATAATGGGTTTTCACCAAGCATCTACAGTAAATAAAATTAGGAATACTTTATTTTTCTGAAATTTTCAGGAAAGATAGTTTATTTATAGGAATTCGTAAAAATTACCAAAAATCGTATTGACATTAAAAGTAAAATAATATTAGCGTAAAAAGCGAAATCTATGGATTCATTCCCGTCAGTGAAAAATTCTCGAAGTATGTAAATTATTATTTTTATGATATTTTAGCATAAATTATTAGCGTACAAAATTTTGTCACGTCAACAAAGTAGAGGAATGAAGCAGAACACTTTTGGTAAACAACTGTGTTGATTTGATTACTACGAGTATTTCACTTTGTATGTGAGTATTATTTGCAAACACGGCTCATTCCCACTATACTTGAAAGATTACTAGTAAATTGGGTAAAGAAAAAAATCTTCAAAAGTAGCATGAAATCCACTTTGACTACGTACAAATTCTCGTATTTTTATATTATTATTTAAAACAGGTTCCTCGGGAAATTATATATTTGGTAACGAGCCGTATTTGTAAATAAGATTTTCATGTTAATTATACTGTGATTATTATGATAACCGATGGTCAAATACAAATAAACACCAAATATTGGGAAACTGTCATGAATTTATTATGATTCAGGCACCACTTTCATTAGGTTTTTCGATTTTATTTGGTTAGTCATATACGAGCAGTATACTCGTATTATAGCATTATTAAATAGCAAAGCGATAAAGAAGTTTTTTTTAAATATATACGAGTGTACGTTAAAATATTGTTTCTTTGTATTTGACCATTTTTGATCATAAACATGTCGTTTATAGGTAAATTAGAAAAACAAAAATAAAAAGAAAAAACACCTGAAATAAACATTGAAAAATCTCTTTAAAACTGTACAGAACTGATGTAAATTTAAAACAGTGAAGTTACATATACAAATCCATTATAATTTATTAATATAAAAGTTTTTATACCCAGTGACGATATCAGATTAAAATTGGTTGGTGATTCCATGCGTAAGCACATTACTATGTATCATATAGCTGACAGTCGTAGTTATAGAACATACTGAGATGAAAACACGACGCAGTCTGGACCCAAAGTGAGTAGCATCGTTAAGTGACCACGTGATGGCCGCCATATAAATGGATCCGAAGGAAGATGTCAATTATTTCATCGAGTTGTAGGGAAGACGCGCTCTCTTGACCCTTCGAAGAATTACATACGTATATCATGGGAGAGAACGAGGCAAGTTTAATCGTATTTTACGAAGCTTAAGTCTATAAATGATTCTACACAACGAGAACTTGGATTTTGGACTTAGTATCATAGAATCAATATATTATGTAGGGTCGATTACTATGCCATTAAAAACTCTGTAGATACTTTTAAGGCTTTACTTTATTATACAAGCATGTAATACAGTAAATCCTCAATTTACGAATATAATTTACTAGGTAAAAATGTTCGCATCTCGAGTTGTGCGCAAATTGAAATTAATGAGGAATGGATTATTTCGTTCCGGACACCCAAAAAATAGCCCTTAATATTTTTGTAACTATTCTTCAAGCTTGGAATCCTATAAAGAAAACAACGAAAATTTACAGTATTAACTAAAGGTGAATTGTATGTAAAATAATAAATACAAAAAAATGTTAATCCAACTAAACGTAGAGCTATAAGATTGAGACTGTTTGGTCACGATTTTTTTGAAATTTCAAAGTTATTTCTCGTGGAAACTACGCCGTAAATTTATTTGAATCTAACAAGTCAAATGTTCGTTTAACGCATTTATTGTTAATACATTATACAAAGTAAGTTCATTTACAACGAATACTGAAGTAACGAACATTTCACTATAAAGATTTTTTTGTAGAAAGGACGTCAGTCCTACAAATTAAACGAAAATATACTTTTTAAAAAACTAATTCTTTCAGTATAACGAAAATAGTATGTATATTTTGGTATATTTATATTTTCAACACTCGTATGATATGTATAGGAAGATAACATTTGTTCAATATTTCCTTTGTTCGATATAACGAAATTTCAGTGTAACGAAGTGTTTTTACGATTCCACTGTATTCAATTTGACAAGATTTAATATATTTTTAACTTTTTTCTTAATATGTATTTCACAAACTACCATTCTCGTTTATTTTTCGTTAAAAAATACATTTTTCTTGCTATATCTGATTAAGAAGAAACATATAATAAATTCATTGATACCATGATAGATAAATCGTTATACCTACTGGAAAATTACTATTCAATAAGAATAAGCAAATAAAACGGTTATTTCATGGTAAAAGAGATTTCAAGACAATTCCCAATAATTGTTATTCGCTAAGGCGACGTAATAATGTGGCGGAAAAAACTGTGACACGAGTTTCACCGGTTGTTACAGAAATTAATGTTTAACCACGCATGCGTCGAGTCGCTCTTCAAATGGATGCTCGGTATAAACTAGTAAAACAAATGAAATCCCGAGTATTGTATGTAGCTGGAGTAACTAGACAAATAAACGGACCACGACATGAAAGTAATTTGTGCGTGAGTCATAAATTTTTCATAATCGTAAAACGGTGGAAAATAATTTTGTTTTTAAAGCGCAATAATGAATCTTGAAACAAGCGGATTTTAAATTGAGACATTTACTCTAAATTTTCCACGAATCTTGTATATATATCAACAAGGATTGTCAGATATATGAGTACATAAATACTCAAAAATCTCTTGGAAATTTGCAAGATTACAAGCATGCGACACTTTTGAATAAAACATCATTTAAATCATTATAGTATGTATTTAACAGACACTACCAATATTCACAAACAAGGTTCATCGAAGAATATTTGTAACGCTCGAAGAAAATCTATGATTTTACTTCAAGTGGTGTTTCTCAAGCAATTTGCACACACAGCAGGTACGAATGTGATTTATCGTGGGGGCAAAGAGACTCAAGTGGAGCTATGGCATATTCGGAACCCTCAAAAAGGCATTTAAAGAAATTGCAGTAAACACTGGAGCCCTTTACTGCAACCTGAAGAAATAACATCACGGAAATGCAGAAATGCTTAAAATAAATCGAGAGATTAGAGTCAAACAACGCTATCTACAAAAGTGCAATTTTAGAGGAGAGAAAAAAACGTTTTTTTTTATTTTCTTGGAACTCGATAAAGGAGATGTTTATTCGATACCCAATGTTCAAATGTTATAATTTCTTGTTGTTTCATATTTTTTTTTCTTGAGATAAAAACGCTAACAGCTTATACGGTCTTTTTAAATTAAACAAAGGCAACTTTATGTGATTAATGTTAAACTTTACAATCCATTTGAAGAAAAAACTAGAAAAGATTGACGTACTGTTATTTGACATTTATGTAGTAGCTAAGAACGTAAAATAACACTATCACAAATTTAAAAAAAACAACGCAATTTTGTAGATAACGTTGTTTGAGTTTAAGCACTCGAAATGACTAGAAGGAATGAGTTACAAATAGAAAAACCTGCGGTCCAGGATGGACTTGAAGTCTTAAACGAATTGGAGCGCTAAATCAACAAATATTATAAATACGAAAGAATTATGAAACATCTAAAAAATAAAATACTCGTAATTACACAACACTGTAATGCGATCTGATCAGTATTTTCAAATACAGTACTTATTTAATGTTCGATATACTTTGGGGTTCACATCACGGGAGATGGCACTTCGCAGAGAGCTGGCTATCCGAACAGGAATTGCTGGAGCGACCTTCAACTCGATGCGAAATGTTTGGGACTCACAGTTATACTCGGTAAAAACCAAATCCCGCCTTTTCAACGCTTTCATACTGACAGTGCTGCTGTATGGCTGTGAGTCATGGCACCTTACGAAGTCTCAAAACAACCGTTTACTGAGCT
>JAPMAG010003714.1:0-10062 GCA_036584685.1 Rhyacophila sp. Rhy_31_5
TTGAAGCGTGTATCGTTCCATTTTTAGTAATGGCGTAGTTTCTACTTGTAAAATGACAAAAAATAATAGCTTGAAAAGTGACAGCTATCAAAAGAGCGGGCTATACAAAATAACACCTCTTATTGGAAAACCTTATATAATATATTTTAAATTCTAAATTAACCCCAAGAAGAAACGTATGGGACCTTCACATTGTAAAGACGCTCTTAACCGCTGTTTTTTTATGAGTAATAGTTGTTAATTATCATTTGAACAATTTTGGGTTTAGGATGGATTGAAATGAAAATAAATAAATATTTTTTATGACAAGCACGGGGATCGAATCTGCGGCCGCCAGACCGGTAGTCGGATATAAAATACACCGAACTAACTAGTAATATAACAATATTTTGTAAAATTGATTGATTTATGAATTATTGAGTAGAATTGTATAGGAATTATAGCCGCCCGTCCTTCAGTGAATATCGCAAACTAATAGCACTGAAATAAAGCGGGCCCCTTGTTAACATATTGGCATTTTACTGCTAGGCACAGCAGTAAAATTAAAGGTAATTAATTCACTTCATAATGATGCTACTACATTTGTTTAGTTACGTCACTGAAACAACACTTTTTTTCGTTGAAAATAATGTTAAAATACTTTGTCACTATTGAAATCATTTTACTTTATTTCACCTGAAGAATTTATCCTTCAAAATCTCTGTAGATGACATATTATCATAAAGATGCGTTAATAATCGGCATATTGGTGACAGAATCAATACACGCCTTGACAAAACAACAATAGACATCAGCAATTATATAGTTTTTTTACTGTTATGAAAATTAAACGTGGCATACGAATATAATAAATGACACAGTGAGAGATATTAGTATTCGAAATGCATGAATCATATATTTTGAGCTAAATATATAATCGAATAACTTCTACATTCATATTATGATTCATATTATCGAAAGCATAAAGTCAAAAAACGCTATCTAATACGCTACGATATTTTCGGGTCATCAATTTTAAACACCGCTACTAGAAATATTCATGTTGAATCGATTAAAAAAGTATTGTATTCTCTTATTTTTAACATATATCTTCCAAACTATAATTTATATATATATATTTAATGATTTATATGTTCAATAATCCTCACTGTTTAATTTGAAAATTAATATCAACTTTATCTCAAAACTATCAACAGTAATTAAAAATACAGCTCGTTAATAAAAAAAACACACTTTATTTGCAAATATTTAAGATTGTCAAATATCTGCAGTGTTTCAGTGAACAGCGTTTACATTTACGAATCAATGAATTTTGGATTTTCATACTATAAGTATCAAAAAGTCACACATTTTTCATATATATTTTAAATTCGGTGAGTTGAGCTAACTATTTGATTTTATTTTCAACATTTCTCTTTCAGTGTTTTAATAAATATTCCTCATTTATATGTTGCTTTGGTATATTTGTATAAATTAATTGACGATTTACAAAACCCCTATTATCACAAAAATATCAACCTGTGTAACCCTCAGTTATTTGAAAAGTGCTTTTATTTGAGAATCACAATGTAAATAACTAAATACCCGTTATGTTAAAAGGAATTAAGCCAAAAATGGCAAAATATTATCAAAATTTAGCATTAGATTTTGAAAAAAAGGACCATCTACTATTTGTATGGAAAGGAAAAAAGCAATCAACGTCAATTTGAATGATTTTTCTTTAACAACATTTTTAACTATCAGAGCAGGAAAATGAAATACCAATTTATTGGTCATCATGCACTTTAAGTTTGTGTTAATGTGACATTGATTAAAAATCATTGAAATACGTTTTTCGTACCTCCTGTAAAATTTATTCTGTGAGGATTACTCCCTTTTACCTAAACACGGTCTATATGTATTGAAAACAATACGATAATACAAGTCCAAGCATATACGTTAATAAATCACTCAGAGTCAACCTTGCGACGGTTAAAAGTATAAAGTAATGTATTTTTACTAAGTGATTCTGCTCGACTATAATTTCTTGAAGATGCGCGTAGATAATAGATACAAACTGTGTTGTTAATTATCTATGTTAAGGTTAACAAAAGTTATTTATTTTCAATAACATATTGCATCGTCGACCATCTACATCAATGAATGATGTGTCCATGTTATTTCAATTATTAAAACGTGATACAGCAGGTTAATGAGCAGTGTATCTGTACAAAACGAGATGATATTTATTTTATGCTCAGTTAATTAACCGAATGTAATGTTTTATAATTTATTCGACACAGAAAGGTCAAATGAAACATAAAATTGCAATGTTATCTTTACTTAGACGTAAAATATTTTAAATTCTCAGTCAGCATAACAATCTGAGTTATAGAATCTGGTATATAAAGAACTTTTAGATTTTACGCAGCATTCATCTTTGATGATTATATTTTTTCTCACGATAGTAATACTATTTGAAATAATTACGTCAATTTTTATGTATTTTAAATATACGATTATAGAGATAAATATACATTTATTACGAACTTTCAACGCCTTAAGTAATTTTTGCATTTTGATAATAACATACCAAAGAATTCACATTAGATTTGACTTAAATCCTGAATTTTGCAGTTATTTAATGTAAATATGAGATTTTTAGAAGTGCTATGAGTATGCCAAAAGTAAAAGTTCATAATTGTTATAAACGAATCTGAGGTAGATGCTCAGGATTGAAATATAATAAATGGTACACGCCTCCTAGATTAGCAACAAAAAACCCATAATATACCAGTCGCTAAGTGACTGATTTAATATCTCGATATATCCACATGAATGTCTAAAAATATATTTGTTATTTCATAAACGTTTTAACCTTGACATTTGATCGAACACTAATTTAAGAAAAAAGTTTACTACTACTGAACTAAACATCAATTAAATATACGTGCAGGTAATCTAGAAAAATCTCTTAAATATTTTACTTAGTAATAGTCGAATTAATATAATAGAAGCTACTTTGAAAATCGATGAACGTTTTGGGCATGAAACGAGTAGCAGCAATGAATTTTATACAAAACAGTATTGTCGCTAAAACACCTTGACTGGATGTTCCAAGAATTTTTCAAATATATAATTAGAAACATGATTGGATGGCTATGACATCATTTAAGGTCTAGTGGTACTCCAATTGAAGCTTCCTGATAATTTAACAATAAACAAACTACTGAGCAAACTACAAGTTACGAGTATAGTGTATAGTACATCATACAAAAATTGTGTTTTGTGGATCTGAAAGAACTCAAGCTCAAGTGCTGTTTTGCAAGTAAAATTACTGTGAATAAAAAAATATCAGTATTATATTTCTTGAAAATCTTTTTTAAAAAAAAATGATATTTCTCGTTTTGGTTTAATTTGATTATGCACATTGAGTCATTTATAAAATATGTGTACTGACATGTTGAATTTTATCTATTTCAAAACGTAGATGAGTAAATATTTAAATATTTAGAAAACATATAAAATCAGAAGCCACTTAACCTAAAAGTATTTTTTTCAATGGTGTTTAAATCAATAGTTAAAAGTCATGCTTATTTTAAATAACAAGTGTCTATAGGACGAGTTGTGTCTATGTAATATGTCGCAATTGATTGAAGATGTAAAATTACATGGAGTCTATAAAAAAAAACTCGCTAATCCATTGTAGCTGAAAAGCTTATTCTTATGTTATTTGAAAACAAATATGGCTTAGAGTGATTATTAAAACGACCAGGATTGTAAAAACGTCCATAAAAAATAGACTACAAGAAAAGATGTGAGTGGGCAAATCCATATTTTATTAGTCTTAACTTCTTAAGTACTTGAAAACAAACATCACCAAAAAGCACAAAACGGGCTTAGAATTCGTTGGTAGATTAAAAAAAACAAAAACGCTACATTTTTTGAGCTCAAATGTCAATTCGGTTTTAGGAAAAAAAACTAAATTAAATAAAGTATGTGGTAAATGAAGTATATATATATATACATCTTGAATGTTAAAAAATTTAAGTGAGCAGGTCACGTTATATTGTACGATTGATAAATCTAAAACTTTCAAAAGTGCATTTAAATGCACTATGAGAAATGCTTGACTTCTTGACAATACAATAACGAGGCAAATAACATAAAAAGAGATTCAAAAGACTTGATGTTTACGAATAAAAGAAAAAAAGTGAGAGAGAAGGAGAGATAAGTATAGTTTGCTGCTAAACTTTATGAGCTTGATCAGTTATATAAGCCAGATTATAGATACGGATACGACTAGCCGACTTCAGTTGATCAAATCTTATGGAACCGCTTGCTGATGCATCAATTTTGTGCTTTTAATCGAGATAACATTCACAGAAGTTTCAAAGCTTAGGCAATTTCATTCAAACTCTTATTCTTGCTTTTCAGGCACTGATTTAAGCAGTTTGAGCAATTGAGTTGTATGCACATCAGCTACATAAGGCACTTCTTTGAAAACAATGTGGTGACAACGCTAGAATGGGCAGTGAACGATCATGTTTCTTGTCGTTTTTTCTCAGTATGTCTCTGCAGAGGCATGACGTAAAATCATGTGAGGCAAAAAAATACTTTGTTTTTATATTAAGGAGATGATGACGTATAATCACGGTTGCTAGAACTGGCAAGTGTATGGTGAGATTTTTAACGCTCTTTGTGCCAGACATAATGTGAGACCCCGGCAAGATGTGAATTTTAAAGCAAAAACATAACATTAATATTTATTTCAAAAGTATATTGAATGTATATTTATCATAAGTTTGCTGTTAATGATGATATTATAGTGATATCTCTGCGTATTCATATTTAAAAATCATCCAAAATATTCAAAATTGTATAGAAACTACGTTTTAAATTGTGCGAGTGTATTAAGCACTTAATCGGTTGATCAAAAAAGTTTTAAGGGATGTTGCGCAGTTGGCTGTAAATCTGAAAGAAACATAGCACCACATAATTGTATTACATTCAGATTTCACGTAAATACGTGAGTACTAAAAGAACGCATCGATCAATAAATTGATAAGTTTATTTTAACATCGAGTAATTAAAGTAATGCATGACGCAATGGGTGAATCAGAGCAAACCATGTCGAAAATATCAGTTACATCTTGTATGATTTATCAGGCTACAAGTCGATCCACCTGATTCACACCTGAGATTATATCACCGATGTAATATTATAATTATTCCACGCAGTAGATTTTTAGTGTTCATATTTGTCAGAATCGCTTTTAGCATAAGGCCAAAACATGTTACATTAAGTGCTTAGCTGTACAACGAATCACGTAGTATTGTGAAAATTGAATCAGATGTTAAAAATAATTGCTTTCGGTTCATCTAATTTGCTTACAAGGCGAACACATCGCGGCGATTACTCAACGGTTTATACTGAGTATGATATCACGCGTTGAGAATTCATCACGTTACAATGTGTTAATATTTCAAAACAATTACACTACCTAGATTAAAACGTAATTCAGGAGAGAGTAATATATTGGTTTGTGACTTAGGAGTTATCCATAAACCACGTAAGGTGCTTGAAGGGGAGGGAGGGGTGACCACCAACGTCTACGTGGCATTGCAAGAGCGACTGTGGGTCAATTTTTATTGTTACGTAACACTTTTCCATCTCAAATAGTGGATAGGCGATGATTATAAATTGTATTCCTGTTCAATCTTTCTGTGCCACACATAATGTCACAACCTGGTAAGCTGAACATATTTTATTAATACATATTTTGAGAGTAAATTGAATGTTTCTTTATCATGACTTCCTTTTTAATGAACGTATTATAATCATATATCTGCAATGCTATGTTTGAAGTCATCCAAAATATCCAATTTTGTCTAGCAAACTACGTTGTAAGTTGTTCGAGCTAACTCGCTTTTGGTACTTAATCGGTCAATGTGGAAGGTTACGTAACTTTTGAGAGGAGAGAGAAGAAGGCCAAGCTGAATTTCTACATGGTGTTACATAAAAGAGGGAGTAGGGGGGGGGGAATAAAAAAAAGTAAAAAAAAAAAAAAATGTTACGTGGTTTATGGACAACTCTTATTAGAAAAACATAAGTTCACAAAATTTGCTTTAGTAAATTATAATCGCGTCCACCGATTCCTTGTACTTAACAACCGTTCTTTTAGTAATCTCACCGTGGCTCTCAGTATTTTAGTGTACCACCGAATCTTGAAACAATGCTTATTGGGCGTATCTTTTTAGTGCTGTGAAAATAATTTGCTTATCATCAACACAATCGTGCAAGACCGCGTTGAGCATTATTTTCCACGCATTATGGTTTTCAACTCTGAATATTTCAAGTACAACAAAAACAGTAAACTCATTTTTTTAAAAGTATTTCTACAATTCAAAGACTTAAAGTCAAACAACGTTCTCTACAAAAATGGTTTTTTTTAAATTTGTGATAATGTTTTTTTACATTCTTGACTACATAATTGTCAAACAACGATATATCGAGCTTTTCTAGTTTCTTCTTCAATCGTCTATAAAGCGTAACGTTAATTACATAAACTTGCCCTTCTTTAATGTAAATAGACTGCATAAGCTGTTAGCATTCTTGTTACAAGACAAATCAAATTATATCATTTAAACATTAGGCTTTAAATAATCATTTCCTTTCTTGAGTTCCAAGAAAATAAAAATAAAATATTTTTGGCTTCCTGTAAAGTTGCACATTTGTAAATAGCGATGTTTCACTTGAAGCCCTCGAATTTCACTAGTAGATTTATATTTTTCTTTAAACAAAGATATTCTAACAGGAGTGGAGAATTTAAGCTTATAATAATTTTTGATTTATTAATTAAAAGTAGACTTGTGGGAACTATGCATGGAAACACCTAGCTGCTGTATTTTAAAACCTAGACAAATTTTTGGAATTTGGTTTTATTGTATATTCTTTATAACTAGGTTATAATGCACATTTCACTGTCGATATTTTATGAAAATCAGTACTATATGGGTGAAATCAATTTTTCTAAGCCTAGCAAGTAACAATATTTTCCTCTAAAATAACCTCATAACTTAGTTAGTTAAGAAAAATACATTAAAACCTAGTAATTAATACTAACTCACTAAGTAATGAAATTGATAAATACACATACTGGTTTTGATATTGTTTCCTTGTTCCGTTCACCGCAATTATTCCTGTATATTCTTGTCGGTAATTCCATAACTAATTAGGTCGTCCTGAACATTTTGTATTAAAAAACTTACTAGGTTTTGAAATTAGACAGTCGAACACATCTGATAAATACCCACATCGGCTTTGCTGGCATATTTGCATTATTTTAACGAAATTTTGCAAAATGGCGCCAAATTTAAATATTTCACCCTTGTTACGACATCCATTATATTAAAATTTTCTGTGCCAGACGCAATGCCACAACCCGACACGTATGAATTTTTATGCTAAAATAGAAGAGGCTCTGTCGCCCTCGTGGGTGAGTGGATATTGGCATCCAACTCACGAGCCGATGGTCACGGGTTCGAGGCCTGTGCTGGTTGTACATTTTATAAATGTTTATTCATTTGTATTATAGCCAGGACATGAACCTAAAATGGTTGGGCTAATAATTGACGATTATTACTCGTAAAAAATAACTGTCAAAACAGTCTTCACATTGTGGAGAGCTGTATGCTTAGTTTCGGAGCGGACATGGTTAAGAAAAGATATAAAGTGAATGTTTCTTTGTGATGATTTAGTTTGAATTGTCATATTATAGTCATATCTCTGCATTTTCATATTTAAAATCATGGAAAATATTCAAATTTAATTAACAAAGTACGCTTTACTCGTAAGTTGTGCGAGTTAACATGTTTCTGGCACTTAATTGCTTAATATATATCTGTACCTGAGAGAAAAGCTATTTTAGTGTTGCATTCCTCAGATAATATATAACATAGTGCAATATTCCTTTCGTTTTATTCATTTCTAGTAGGGTTAGAACATAATTGAGTATGTACACTATATCGATATCTCAATTTTGTCAAAATTTACATAGTGTAGTTTACTTCCCAGGTATAGATGTTAACTTAAGTACATTACGTTATTTGATTTAAATCTAAATACGTACAAACAATGCAAATATCAATGAAAACTCATCAATAAACCAATCTTTATAATATATTTGCATAAACATAAATGAACCATAAACGTGAAATTTACCAGTTTGATATTTTTACTAAGTGACTTTTGTGGTCTTAGTTTTGTACATTTGTATGTTTTGTATTTGATTATTTCTATAATGATGCCATTGAAAAAATAGTAATGCATTGTTAGTTCTGTAAAAAAACAAAAAATATATTTTCATAAGCTTTTTTGAATAATCTTTTCAAAAATATATACGTGTTCCATCACTTTTCTGAGTGACTGTAAAGCAAAGAATATTTTCCTTTGGAAAGTGACTTTATTCACGTTAGATTCTTCTTGTTCAATTGAGAAATTTTAACGATTCACAACAACACTTCTTAAGTTTCATTGATGCTATATTTCGTGCAGTTTAATTGGGTGAAAGTATTATAATGATTACATAATTTTACATAATATATTTTATTGATGTTAGTAAGGAAGTTGATCGCATCTCAGAATATTTTACTAATCGTGTATCCATTGAAGTTGTATTACTGTTACAAGCGTTAAAACACGCCCAATGATTTGATTTGAAAAACACCTTCTAAAACATTAATAAATGCTATTTTTAAATACTGAGGTCTGCAAATCCTAACACAGTTAATATTTTGAAGACGAGGTACGAGTACTATGAATGAATGGTACTTCTCAAGAATACATACTCGGTCCCTCAGCCGTCCCAGCATGATTTGTTCGGATAATGTCACGATAGATTAAAAAAACTGTCTTTATGACTAAAGACAGAGAACCAGAGACAGAAAGGCTTCAAGGAGGGTTTTTCAGGCAACCATGGACTTGTATGGATTGTGATACTATATAACAATAACATGCATTTTAAAAGATAATTCTTCTTGTTGCTTCTTTTGTAAATCTAAATATTTTATACCCTTATATAGAAAAATAATTTACACACACATTATGTGGATTATAATTTTATAGAAAAAAATACGAATAATTTTGTTGATAATCAAAAGTCAGCTGAATAACTTATAGGAAAATGCTTTTTTCAGTAACTATTTAGTCAACTTAATATAAAACTACAAAACCTTTCTCCACTCCTTTCTATCTCTGGCTCGAGTCATTCACACTCAGTTTGCGTCTTTAGTTATATTATCAGTTCATCTTGTTATAAGGTGCATTAGTACGGATGCGAAATCCTTGGTTTTCTTTTACTGGAACTAAAATTTACCTATACCTAGTTCAGTAACTTTTGTTCTTTGTGAATTTTATGCTCAGAATTATTATAAAATAAAGAAAATAGTATCCTAAACAATGTCAACCTGTTTAGGTTAGTAGATAGAACGTCCACCTAGCAAACGGGGCCACGAGTTCAAGTGCCGTATCAAGAGATGGACCCAAAATGGCTAAGCAAAGAATTAATAGTTTATACTTGTAAAAAACGACGAGTGAAAAAAAATTTACACTGCAAACATCCAATATACACTTCAGTTTGTAGCTGGTAATGAATAAATAAATCCGTATCTGGGAAGGAAACTACGAGTATACTATATAAAATATGGCACTTCTTTATTATGTCTGTTCAAAGTCATTTTTGTGTCGTATCCCTCGGATAATATGAAACATAGTGTAATATTCCCTTTGTTATATTATTTTATAGTAAAGTTACAATATAATTGAGTATATTACTGGAAAGAAAGGGCGTCGCAAATTTACTACATTATGTCGATATCTCAATTTGGTCCAAAATTGACATGACGTAGTTTACCTCCCAGGTACAGAAATACAAAATACCGTTTTTGTAAGTAGAGCACTAAATAACAAACTACTTCTCAATAGCATATAATAATTTTTATATTATTTATGTTTTGAACTTACCAGATATATATTTATACTTTATAAACCAGATACAATAAAAGAAATGTATTATTGTGATA
>JAPMAG010003717.1:0-10061 GCA_036584685.1 Rhyacophila sp. Rhy_31_5
GAGTGCGCAAATATGCATATTCATGCATAGATGAAATTAAGTAGTCAACATAATGCATAAAGTCTTTATTCGAAATTCGTAACATAATAGTAAGTACGAGTATAAAAGGGTTAACAATGAAACCTGAGAGCCCATCATAAAATATATAATTGCCCAAAACAAAAATATGGTTACAAGTTCCTTTATTTTAGACATATGTGAAATATAGAAACATATGTGGGGATAATTTTTAACAGATGTGCGGCCGCACATGCGCACACTTTTGAGGGAACGTTGCTTGTTTAGAAAATCTTGAAAAATACTGAATCTCAGAGCGGACATAAATAAAGGTATATCAGGCTTGCCTAACTCCATGTGCCGCATAGACGACCTAAACCAAGGATGACCAACTTATGATGCATTGCGTGATTATAAATGGCGCATTGCATCATTGTGCCAAGTTTACAAATTCCTTTCTTGGAGACGTGTGTGAAATATAGAAACATGTGTAACATGTGTGCGCCCGCACACGCGCACACTTTAGAGGGAACATTGCTGAAAAGTGATCTTTCAATAAATTTAAATAAAATATCGATTCTTATATAAGTTATCCCAGATCAAACTGTTTTACAATTCTTTTCTCGAATGTATTACCTGAAACAAAACAGTGTGAAGTGTACTTACTGTCTACGCCGTAGCAAGTTAATCTGTAAAGCCATATTTTCACCTTTGATTAAAAGTATTACGCTACTTATCACTCCATTAACGTATTATTGATTAAATTATCTAACCTTCGTTAGATTTGATTGTACTAATTGGCTACACACTTAAGTATAACCAAAGCCACCAATCTTGTTATGTAGATGGAGGTACTCGTAGGTAAACATGTGATCGCGTCAAGGAATGAAACCAAAATTGCTCTACACGGTTCAGTTTAGATATCATGTACGTGTCTCGTGTTAACTCTTTTATATTTTAATATATAAATATTATTTAATGGTCATATTTTTTGACAAAAGGAAACAAAAGCGTGATGGACTCTTAAAGTTAATCTTCTCTAAAATTACTAGTGAACAACCGTATTATTTGAAGCCCTGCAATTATGCGGCCACCTGCCTTACACCACAAGAATTACATTATCGTGTTTTCTTTTTATCTTAGCCTGTACCAGATAATACGTCCTAAAATGTAAAAAGAAAACGTAAATACTAGAGAGAAATATTATTCTATGTCACATCTTTGCCATTTTGAGTAAATCGATTTCTAACGTTTCAAACTCTTAATACTTTATTAATTATTATTAATCGTACATTATATGAAGCGTCTAGTTACAAACGACGACATAAGCACATTTCAATATTGTCGGCAAACGATGTTTTTTATGTTTCAAGGTCAAATTTTGTTTTTTGTTGAGATTCTTTATTTTAATCGTATTCACTGTTTAAAATATAACAAAATGACAGCGTATAGTAGCTGATACACTTAAAAGTGAAACACATGTTTAAATGCACGTGGAATTAACCAGATTTGAAATATTCCAATGCAGAAACATTTCGTTGTTTATTTTTTTAATAAGTTTATATTAGGTTTTGGAACATGAAATTTTCACACATTGTGTATAATTGTGCGTAGAATGCGAACATATTTTTTCTCGATTTCGACAAAATGTGTTTATATCGCTTTTTGTAACTAGGCGCTTCATATAAACTATTGTATAGAATAATAAGTTGACAAATACGATATTATCGCTTAAAAACAATGAAAGCTTTTTACAGTTACCAAGGTACGGTAATATAATTCTACGTGTTACGGGTAGTTGAAATTTATAATAACTCAGTATTTAGTTAACAATATGTTTCTATTGCGAAAATGTATATTTATTTATCTTATCAGTGACCCTAATATAGACTGCCAAAACGCGTTTCGACACTTACATGATGAATCACATTTTCATTTTTAAGGCCTAGGTTTACATGCAATTAATTGCATGTGGCTCACGAATTTATTTCAGTTGCATCAGAGTACGTTTTTCGTTTATAATTAACTCTCATAATTACCGGAAGAAGGTGCTTGCTTCATTTAGACCTTGTGAATACAGTTTCACTATACTGAAGGTTTACGCCGACGAATCTTCATGCTTATTAATACTTTCCAAGTTTTCAATTGTTCTATTTCATAACAATGTTACTATATTTATACTAAGTAGTATTTTGTAATGTAATTAAAACTTGGTGACGTGGCATCGTTTTTCGTACGAGTAGTTTTTACTATTAATTTTGTTTCGTGCTATTTCGAAAAATGAAGACAAAAGCTTTACATATTGATTTTGTTAATATATGAAAATATTCGTCATTATATGATTGAAACATCTATTGGGATACAAAACATAGAATTTCTAGTCGCTTTACGCTGACGGTTACAGTGCTGTTTCATTCTTATACAGTCCGGCCATATTACATCAGTCGGGGTTTTCTAATTTTTAAGTTTGTTAAATGCATAATTGATGATTATTCAAACACCCAGTTTACCATTCATAAAAGTTGTGGGAAATCAGTAAACACTTTCCCATTTCGATTTTATTTTAAAGGCTCTATATAGTTTCCTAATATTTTAAAATAGTTAATTTCTTATTTTAGACCATAAATAATAAATTTAAAACGTGCATTGTTTTGTTTTGTTCCTTATAGGGTGCTTTAACCTTTTCTGTGCCAGAACTAATGTCACAACTCTGCAAGTGTGGTTTTTTTTAACTAAAAATAGAACCTTATAATATTTCTTTTAAAAATATATTGAATGCTTCTTTGTCAAGACTTAGTATTAATTACTATAATATTGTAATACCTCTGCGTTTCCATATTTAAAACCATGCGCAGTATTCAAATTTGTCCAGCAAACCACGTTTTAAGCTGTGCGAATTAATTCGCTTCCGGCACTCAATCGGTTAAAAATCATCAATTATTTAAATAGAAGTCTCTTAGGCGCTTGAGTATTTTTCCTTTCTTGAAACATCACCTGCCCATGAGAGACTGGCCATATGTCATCTCTACGTATGACTTTGACATTTTGAGAAATCCAGCGTTCTAATTCATGTTAGTATTTGACGATATATATCGGCTCATTCAATCGACACACGTTTGCAAATTGCATTTTGTTTATCATTATTACTTGAATTTTTTTATAATACAATATTAAATTACTATATTGTATAAATAAGTCGCCCTCGTAAGTGCATCCGACTCACGAATCTAAGGTCTAGGGCTCAAATCCCATAGCTGGCGAAAATTGCACAGGTTTTTTCATGTGCTTTTGAAACCAGGACATGGACCAAATTCGTTGAGCTAATAACCGACAAATATTACTCCTAAAAATATACGTATCAAAACAATCTTTACATTGTGGATAGCCAAGTGTTTCGTTTCGAGCGGACATGGCTTAAAAAATACTTTTGTTAACCAAAACCTGTACTTGTCGAGTATGCGGATTTAGTATTACCCAAAGCTCAATTTTTGTTCTTGAAGTATCTTGGAGAGCTCAAATGTGTTAGTCGGTTTTGGGTTTGGATGGCCAAATTGATACATAATATATAATATCTCTTTTTAAAAGGAATAAAGAACGACGTTAACTGCAGAAAATCGGTGAATGCGAGAACCGAATAAAATTAGTGTAAAAAATTAACTTTTAACTGATACGTTTACCTGTTGTTCTTTCTAAGTAATTGATGTTTGATTTTTTCCTGTTTATTTCACGACTTTTGTTTCTCAGGTTTAGATCAATTTTGGCGTAAAGTTTGAACAATTTATTCAGCTAGATTTGATGACTTGGGCACTTTACTTACGCTTATAATAACATATCGACCCTGTTTAGGTAAAAGGGCGTAATCTTCATTTTTTTGAAAAGTGTTTTTATTTGAGAATCACAATGTGCACACTACTAAATACACGCTTTGTCAAAAATAATTAAGCCAAAATACCGAATTATTATCGAAACTCAGCTTTAGATTTTGAAAAAAAGACGATTTACTAAGTGTGTATGTAAAGAAAAAAGCATTAAACGTAAATTTTAATGATTTTTCTTTAATTACGTTCTTAATTATCAGATCAGGAAGATGAAACACCAATCTATTGGTCATCATGCACTTGAAGTTTCGGAGCGTATATGGAAAAAAATCTACACAGCTAAATACACGTTCTGTGAAAAGGAATGCCAATTTAGATTTTGAAAAAAGAACGACGTACTAAGTTTGCTTGGAAAGAAAAAAAAGCATAAACACTCAATTTTAATCATTTTTCGTAATAACTTTCTTAATTATCAGGTCAGGAAAATATAACAACAATTTATTAGTCATGATGCACTTCAAGTTTGTGTTAATGTGACTGACAAAAATTATAAAAACACGTTTTTTGTGCCTCCTGTAAAATGTGTTACTCTCTTTTACCTACACACGGTCGATATACTCGAATTTTAATCTTACCTGTAAACACAATTTGTAATTATACCGCACAATTTAGCAATCAAATTTTGGCGTTCTTACCACGCACTGCGTACGCTCTTTTTCACGTCTCGCACGGCCGTAATATCCCCGTCCAGGCCAATCCGTCTCGGTCTAGTTTGCAGACCGTCTTCTTTGCGAGTTTTCGCATCCACTCTCATTGTTTCACTTTTGATTTTCGATCAAGTCTTGACAGTTGCAATTCCGCTGCGCCACGCTCACCGACGTATTCGTGCACTGCACTAAGTTTGGCGTCTCGAGAAAGCTCGCGCGGCGTCCTGTCACATTTGTTTGCATTTGAAAACGTTCGCGATTGTTTGTGTTTACTTTTGTGGCACATTGTTGACAGCTCGCTAGTGACATTGTAACAATACTTAATTTTTTATATAACTATTAATTCTTTGTATAATATAGTGCACTCCACATTTCTTATTCAAGATACTTAATTAATACTTCCTTTATATACATATAAACTATTATTTTTATTATTTACATGAAATCATTAAAGAATAATAGAAAAACTATCTTTACTACATATTTTTTTCAATATTGTTTGTATTATCCATTCTTTTGCAGTTAAATATTCTCATAGGCTTTGTTATTTTGTCAAAGTGATATATCAAATGCAGTAGAAATTGTTCAACACGAAACGTGAGGATGTGTATATTTTTCTTGTCAACCTCTCCAGGAGTGAGTTGTTAAATTACGGTTACACTATTGAGTGAAAGTTTTTTCATTAAATCTAGCTTTACATTTTGAATTTTATTAAGTGTATGCAATACTATTTTTGTATAATGTTTATTTGATGCATAAATAATATCGACCCTGTTAATGTAAAAAAAGGGCGTAACCCTCAGTTTTTTGAAAAGTGCTTTTATTTGAGAATCACAGTATACACAACTAAATACACGTTCTGTCAAAAGGAAGTAAGCCAAAAATGCGGAATTATTATCGTAATTCAAATTTAGATTTTGCAAAAACGGCCATCTACTAAGTTTGTGTGAAAAAGTTAACAGCATTAAGTCAATTTTAATGATTTTTCTTTAATACCTTTATTAATTATCAGATAATGAAAATGGAACACTAATTTATTGGTCATCGTGCGCTTCATTTTTGTGTTAATGTGACTTTGAGTAAAAATCAGTAAACATTGTTTTTTGTGGTAATTTTTTTTTTCTGTGAGGATTACTCCTTTTTACCTTAACACAGTCGATATAATTATATACTATCCTTCGTGCTTGATGTAATTATTATACTTCTATACTTCTTCGAAGCGAATTTTTAACGGACGCACATGAGCGTCCATACTCCTGAACAGGTTAAACTCCCTTTATTTGAAGATATACAATTTTCAATCAGTCAGTGCATAGTTTAATGACAATTAAAATATCGAATAAAATTGCTAAATAAAAACATACACGGTAATAAAGAAAGTAATAGTTATTATTCCTTTTATCTTTTTGTATCAAACACGATATCTTTTATTGTATGGAAGTTTCATCTTGTATATTAAAAGTTACTCAATATTTCATTTTGTGCATGTTGTCACCAAAATACATTATACTTTTAAATATCAGCGCATATTTAAACAATCCGTGTTAAGAAAATACGCGTGCATAGTAAGAAATTAACATATATATGTCAATAGACAATATCAAATATTGTGTTCGTCGATTTTTTATGTAAAGCGTTTTCGTGCTGAATGATTTCAATTGCACTCAAGTATTTTTATTTTATACCTTCTAATATATCTATTATATCTCAGTGCTTTCGTCTTTAAGTACAATTAATTGATAAAAAAGCTGTGGCAGTTTGTATAAAAAAATAAACTTTATATTACTTTAAGGCCTATGCGGCGTACAACCTTCAAGCTTAATAAATTCATACGCGAAACCTTCGATTTAATATGTGTGATATTGGATAAAGTTTACATATTCATCGGATCACCCTGGACATGATCATGGTTTGGAAAGGTATATCTGCTTTATATTTATTAATATAATTATTATTAGAGATTTTTTTAAATTATATCACAGATATATGTACTTCATTTTTGTCAACAATATTCAACAATATATCATGGTGAAGGAAAGCAAAGCAAAGTCTTTCAATTTTAATAAATTGTTAATTTTCATCATAAACAAAACGACCTCTTTTGTTTCATATTATTCATCTATCTTACCCTCAAAAGCTTTAATACTTGTTGTTTTCCATACATATTCTTTAATGTCTCACAATACTTATATTTTAAGATAACATTCGATTTTTCAATATGCTTTAAACTTATGAGTAAATCGCATTTATAATTTGGGAAATTAGTTTTACTGTCCTTACATCCTTTTTATGTTAACCTTTTTGGTATTGACTTGTCTTCAAGATTCCTATAACATAACCTCTTGTGGTCGTATTTAAACTTGTGATAAACAAGACGGTTTCGAATAGCAATTCCGACTAATTTTCACTTAGCACCTTGTACATCTTTGCTTTTTAAGAGTTAAAGTATCTATACCACCCCCGAAACATGATGTTACGATACCATGTTAAGCAACGTCTTGGTTAACGAGAAGTCCTAGAAACGGCGTTACGCATGTTTATTTCATCTAATTTTCATACCGTGTCTAAATGTTTCAACTTGTTTTGGTCAGAATAATATTACTTAACCCTTTAATACATAACCGTTAAATACTAGATACATTTGCAAAGGTCTCAAAATATAACTAAAAACAAATTAAATTAAACAAACATATATGAGATAATAATCGAAACTAGTTCATTTTTATAGTAAAAATGCAACGCGTACATCGTCGGTTATGAGCGTGTGGTAACGGAACGGCCATGACATAGGCATTTTGTCATATTCGGTTACAGGACTATTATGGAATCATAAGAAACAGGCCGCATCTGCAATATTTTAAATTAATTTTACCACAGTTATACTTCGTACATATCAGTCATGTAAGGGGTTACAGTGTGTTCACAGATCCCAAAATACGATTTTGGGCAATTGTATTAAGTTAGCTTATGGCGTATTATATGGACACTCATTCACGGAGTTATCAATTTAATTGCAGCTACACTCTGTCTATATAAACAATTAATCCATGTATTGTATCTGTAACATATCTCTCACGTTCGTGTATGGAAAAACACGACTGTGCTTGTAAAATGAGTGCTGATATACTCGTAAGTACAGTATTATATTTACTTAGTGGGAATTGAATTTATATTCCATACAAAATCTAAATAACTATGGAATATTTTCGTACTGAAGTAAACAGTGTTGTTATTACCTCAATGTTTTAAATATTATTACTTCTACGTAAATACACGTACGTACTCCGTATTTTAGTATGTTTTCACTGTGTCTACGAAAGCTGACTTCTGTTTGTTTTACAATATACTCGTATATATTTTAAAACTATCCCATAGTAAAATACTGCTAACTTGTATAATTGTATTTTTGAATGAAAAAACTTATTTAACTTTTTATGTGCCAGACATAATGTGGGAACCCGGCAAATGTGTAAAATATATCCTTAATATTTATTTTAAATGTATGTTGAATATTTTTTTGTTAAGACTTTGTTTTTAATGATCGTATTACAGTCCTACCTCTGCGCCTTCATATTTAAAATCATTAAAAATGTTCAAATTTGTCCAGCAAACTACATTTTAAGTTGTGCGTATTAACTCACTTCTGGTACATAATCGGTTAAAACCTGTTCAAGAGAGTATGTAGAGATTTTACAGACAGCTTTTGTGATCACCATATCTTCTATGTTTATAATTAATTATCCTCACTTTAAAGTAATTTTAGAGACATGCAAATATCGAATGTGCTAAAAAAATTGCGACATACCTATTTCCAAACGACTCTTCATTGAAAATCGAACATATATATTATTATTTATATATATATTTAATGTAATTTTGTTTTACTGTAATATTTGAGGCATGTAAAACTTGAAGTCAGTTTTATACCACATTATTATTATAACATAACTAATGTATAATAAATCAAAATTAAAATACAATAAATGAATGGCTTTCGGTGTTCTGGTATTTATATAGCTTTTAACCGATATTATATCAAATATGCTAAATGATTTTGCGAGTAAAATAAGTCTAAGAGTGTATATTGACTAGACCATAGTATTATTCATTTAACTCTGCTCGCGGCACTATGTATTTGTTAAGTTGCACAGACACAGTATGTACGTGTGCGTGTTGAGAAGTATAGGCAAGCACAAAACTATGTAGAACTAATCAACGTGGATTATTTTTTTGTGTTTTTTTAAATTGAAATAACAAAATAAAATAATCAATTATGTGTATTTATGAACATGTTTTTATTCTCAATGAAGCTCGCAGGTAGACTTTAAAGTAGAAACTCCGCAGGTCCTAAATCCTGTCACAGAAAACTGAATTCCGGAATTATAATGTCACAGTGACACATTGTAACCATTAAGTAGGAATGTGAAATTTGTAGCGTTTCGGAGAAAAAAAAACCACACATGTATTCGACCACTTAAAGAAACCCAAAGACCCATAATAACGCTAAGTTCCCTAGAGCAATTGAGCCTTCACATAGTGAATGTCTTGGGCACAACGAGGGCCATATGAGTGGGTCATTTTGTTGTTACGAGAGATAAAAAATATTAAGTCTGAATGACTGGGGGGGAGAGAGTTAGAGACAGAAAGAGGTTGTGCAGTAAGCCATGTACTAATGCAGTAGCGTACCGGAATAACGTAACACAGTTTTTCTCGTAATACACATGTATTATATTTTTTAATTGATCTATTCTCTATTTTATAATACTTTCGAGTCCTTGATAATATGTAAACTTTCTGAATTAGAGCTATCATTTTCCATATGTATGTGTGTCGGAGTCATCAATCGCCTTTTAGTTTCTTGTTCATCCAGCGGAACGGCCAGCTCTCAACCCGTTGCCATATCGGACTGTAATTAACTGACGCAACAAAAAAATAAGTTTATTGTTATTATACCCATTTATCTGGTTATTTTGCGTTATATTTATAAACCTAAAATTCTGATTATTGGCAAACTTTATATATACGAGTCACCAAAACAACGTTTCATATGATTACTCGTAAAGGTTGATTGTGAATTCACTTGTTTCCGTTACATCCAATGTCAAGTTATACCACTCAAAAGCGAATCATATCTGCTATCAAATGTTTTTATACTATTGCATCCAGCAAAGCGGAGTTGGTAAGAGCCTTAATTAAGCTTTATGAAAAATAATAAAGCGGCAGGCAATGACAAAATCTCGCCATATTGAGGCGAAAGTTTTCATGCGGCTATACTTCAGTTAGAAAAATAAATTTGTGATGACGAAAAAAATACCCGAGTAGTATCTTCTACAGGCAAGATCATTTGCATATCGACCCTGTTAGGCAAAAGGGCTTAACCCGCAGTTGAAATGTAAAAATATCACATCTGCTATTTATCTGATTTCGCTGTTTTCGTTCTATATTGATCCTGCTTAGGTAAAAGGGCGTAACCTTCAGTTTTTAAAAAGTGGTTTTATTAGAGAATCACAATGTACACAACTAAATACACGTTCTGTCA
>JAPMAG010003718.1:0-10060 GCA_036584685.1 Rhyacophila sp. Rhy_31_5
CGAGTTCCATCCCATAGTAGGCATTATTTTTTAAATTTGTATTCATAGCCAAGTCATGAACCCAAATGATTTGAGTTAATAATAAAAATGTTACGATTATTTTCGCAACAGATATGGTAGAAAGTTAACAATATTAATACTATGTGTTTTATTAAAAATAACCTGCGTAGTTATATTAAAAGATGTGATATTTATCGTTTAAATACTTTCTTTTAATTAAATATTGCGTGATTTTTATTTATTGAATTATTTCCGACATACATAGCGATTTTAGCACCCTACCTTACTCGATAAATAATAAATTGGATGATTGGGATAGAACTGTCATTTTCAAAGAGTAATAGATATGTTTGAGCGAGTATAATATATTATGAAGGCTCTTTAATATATAAAAACAATTATATTATACCAGTTATTTCACGAGATTCTTAAAACGCTTTCTAGGGACAGAAGATACCAAATGTCAGAACTGCTTTAGATCAATCCGCCCGCACGACCAACCCTCACGACAAACACTGACAAACTGACAGCAAGAGTCGGTAAAAATCTAGGTACACACGATAAGCATAGAGACGACCATCATATTTTTTTACTCAATACTCAATAATTCCGATACCGCTTTTAATACTAAAACCAAACTACTAATAGAAAAGTTTTTATTTGTATATTTATGAAATTATCATATGATCCGAACGATTTTTTACTTTTTTTCTTGCTTTTGCTCAAAATTGTTGTGAATACACGAATATTATGTATATACTACGCTTATCTTGCTCCAGACCCCTCAATAAGCACTGAATAAAAAAGAGCATATGTCAAGTAAATGATCTATGATTTACATATGTCGAAAATAAATCTTCCTTTTTTAAGATTCGTTCGTTATTAGTCCAGATAGTATCAAAACTTCAAGATACTTAAATTTACAAAACCCAGGCAATGTAAGCTTACGAAAATATTTCACCGAATGGGTGAACACGGCTGACACCACATTTATTTGTAAATACCAAATACCACTTATTGAATGCATGTATTGTGGTGATAGTGAATCGTTTACCTAGTACTAGGGGAATTGTTTACAACTGGTGTATCGTAAAGAAAAAATATAAGTATTATTTTATAAGGTAATTATCCAATAACATTTGAAATTATGAAAATAAGTGGTAAATGATTACCTCTATCCATTTACATTTGCCGAATATAGAAAATCAAGCCTACTGAATGTAAATCTATAATAAAACTGTTTTTCTAAGCACTCGATTACGCAAAATGATTACTCAAAACACGTTTAATATCGTTCCAGTGGCAATTCTCAAACATCCAAGCAGTATTTTCATCGTCTTCAAATTCCGTTTTATACTTTATATAGTTCTTTATTATGCTTATAATATGTTGGGTGTTAAAGACCCTGATCATTAAGTGAAAAGACCACAGTCCCATCGAGCTGAGTGGTAGCCACTCATCACTATTAATCTGAATGTACTGCAACGTATAGATGAAATTATTTGTCATGATAGACATACTAATACTATCCGAGTATAGTTAATAGGCAATGAATAGCATTGTGGAAAACCTTGATGACTATGAGGCCAATCATCCATGACAGTAACTGTGGATCTATCCTACAGTACCAGTTTTCCTTTAACATACGATAGATTAACGTATAGGCACGAGCATGCGGTGGCCGTTTGTTAACGCATCATCGTTTTCAATTGTTATTTGCATAGAAAGGGCCAAAGCGCAGCAATATTTTTTTCGTCAATGTAGTGAATTCCGCCGGATTGTTGGAAAAATCGAAACACGGTTCTCATTGACTTCATGCGCCCACCCCTGACAAAGAGCAACAGACATTTTAGAATTACCGTGTTGGTGTATTTAAGAAATAAGTAAACATGGACGACAAACAGGAAAACTTACAAGTATCAGCACTTTTTTTTCAATATCAATACAATACCAAATCTCACTTTTATAGTGATGCGCATCTCTATTATTACATGATGTAATAATAGGAATAAGTATCGTCATTTACCGCTAAAGTATCGTAAGCATCTGTCGGTAGATAAATACTTGACTTGTACCTTAAAAAATAATATAAAATTACGAATGCTTTTCCTCTACAGTTATATAACAATAAAAAAGACCTTCATAATATTATTTGTATATTTTATTCTTCTATTCAATGTTGAAATAATAAACGTATACATACCGCTGATTTTACGAGGGCATGCACAATTATTGACGAGTTTATTATTATTAATAAACGCGTTATAACGAATTCCAACGTAACGACCGATTTTTTTCTAGAACCAGACGAAACATTGGTAATATTTAATTCCATGTTCGCTCTGAACATAGGGATCTTCACAGTGTAACGATTTTTCTAATGGCTGTATTTACGAGTAACTTAATTACTATAATTATAAACCATGTTAGACCTTTCCTGTTTAAACATATACGTGAATAAACATTTGATTTGTGACTAGCACGGAATTCGAAATGCGCTGTACACTGATACGCCGAAAGATTAATTGAACAATATCTTATAATAACATGGTTTTATACTGTGTTACGAAAATTACAAATTAGTGAATGAACAAAAACGGTCTTAGTTTTCAAACTATAGAATGTGGAACTGTATTGTTCTTTAATAGCATTTACTAAGTACAGGTACAATTAGTTTTATGATATAAAACTCGTTTTAACGAAGTGAATATTTCAGGTTAATGTCGTACGTATTGATATTATGGGGAACAACTTTTGTAGGGGCGGGTTGTGAATGTGTTGACAAGGGGCTCGTTTGATTGCGAACCCTTTTGTTCTTATACATGTAATATCAGTGTATTTTTAAACGCCAAAAAGTGTTAATCGCTAAATCTCTAAATCGCTATCAATATGGAATAAAATTGACAATATTTCATCGGAGTTTTTAATTAGGCTGGATGTTCGTGATTATTACGAGTTTTCTCATAAATATACATATTTTTGTCGCCCATTAATCCAATTATGGGTTGCAGTTGGCATGATAATAACTGCGAAATAAATATTTTCGGCCCTCGCCCAATCTACATATGTGTAGGCCTATTTTATAAGTCGACAAAACCTACCAATAAATATTTTGTTGCACACGTACTCAATTTAATTTTCATGGCGATCTATTTCTAATAATATTAATGTAAGAATTTTGGTAGTGCCTAATTTTTATTATTTAATCTATGGATGGTTGAACAACCACTTAACTCTAATAATTCAATTTTTGTTTTATTGTTGATCTTTAAGTCAGTTTGATTCAGCGCATTTGTGTGTAAGCACGTCTAGAAAAGTGTCAGACCCAGAGTATGTCGATAATCACATGTCAGAGATGTTAGGACTAACGCCGTCGCAGAAAATGCCCATCTCTTTCGCATCTGCATCGCCAGTGGCACATTTCCAAACTACTGGAAATACTATTTACAGCTGGTGATTCCTAAATCCAACAATTGTCCTACTTCTGACTAAGACAAGACCCACTTGAAAAAATATTGGAGCGACTTATGTGCACCAGAATGGAGGCCCAACTAGCCGAGACGGCACCTTTACCCAAGTTACCAAATTGTAAATTCCAAATTTCCAACAATAAATTTAAATATCTATTTATTACTTAAATTTCTGAGGGTGCTATAGTTTTGCAGCTCCAATTTCTTTAGTCGTCATTGATTTATGCTATAAAAATTATACTAGAGCAATTATTATCCTACTATCAATATAAAGAAAGAAATGCGGATAAATCAGATGAGTATCTTCCATTTATTATTAAAAAAAATATATATTAGTGTTGCAGAAAATTATTAAATAGTAAAATATTTACACAGTTAAAATATAAAATATAGATACAGAATTGATGCTGAATAAAAAAAAATGATCAATAAAAAGTATGAAAAAATCTGCTTCGTTTGTTTTGAAGGAATTTAAAAGATAATGAAAGATGTAGAGTGGAAAACTTTTGTATGAATCTGTATTTCATGATGGAACTGTTAAATTTTTGGACATTACATAGCATTTTTATAGTGTGGTCTTTATAAGGAGTTTAGTTCAGACCACAGGAACATTTAAAAAAAAAAAAAATTGTTCAGGTGCAGAAGTATTAGAATGAATGTAATTTTATGTATATAAATATATTTTCAATTACAATCCATCTAAAAAGTTTTACCTACAAGTGGGAAAACCGTGATATATATATATTATTAAATTCTTCATAAGACTGAGTTTCACTATCATAATTTTTTTCATATTCAGGAAACGCTCAAGTGATTTATTTGCAGATGTGATATCTACAAAACCAGTTTAGCTTTAAACAAGTTTTCAGACTAGATCATTACTATATATTTGTCTTTTGCCTGCAGCTCAAAGTTTAAATGATTCATTTTTTCCATTATGTCGATAAAACCCAAATCCACCAGTCAACAAAACTTTGACTTTCGGAAGTGAGACAAATTAAATTTACTAACATTGCAAGAACTTTGCCTCTACTGAATCAACTTACTACTTCATATTGCAGAATGAGACCAGGATTTTTAGGATTTTCTACTAGAGCTTTGAAGACGGTATTGCAAAAGGGCTGCTTAAATAAAGTTGACTATTTTCAAAGTATTTTCATAACACGTTCAAAAGGTGGTATTCTAATCACTCAAAGGTTCCTGGTGGATAATACAGTGATACGACATAAATTTTGAAAATGATTTATCTTTCGTGAAGAGGGTAATAAATCCATTGATATTACTGACTATTGTCAGTGGCCCATGAGTGGTTATCGCAGAAAGCTTGTTCAGAAGCATATCTATCAACTTGCGCATGCTCTAAATATGTTATATCGTAGACATCCTCATCCATTGTTCGTTTTTCTATGGGTAATATTTTAAGCATATCTTCTTTTACAGTAATGTTACTAAGTACCCTTATTATCATAATTGCTAACTTTTTTATGTCTGATATATCTGTAGACTCATCAAATTGTAGTGAGAAGTCATTTATAATATTTTCAAGTAACTCTTTAAATGAGTTTGCATGGCCTTTGAAATAGAATGTATTCTTTTTGTGACAGTATTGCTGACATGACCTCACATTTATTGGAAAATCTCTCAAACAAACAATTCACACCAGTCAGAAAGGGTTCTTTTAATAACTCGGAAAGGTTTTTTCTTATTTATGTGAGTATGTGAGAAATTTTAAAGAAGCAATAGTGGCATTTTTAGATTTTACCACATGCCTAGTAAAAATAGATTTTTGGGCAGACATGTTTGAATTTAACTGACTTATTTTTTCCTTTCCAACGTGAGATTTAAGTGGATAACTCGTATTATCTGGAAGTGACATTCAACATTATAATTTTTCGACACTGCAGTGTTACTGACGCATAACACATTTATGTTAAAAATCGACGAAACAATTTTATTCCTCCCAGGCAGTGTAAAAATAAGAGGTTCAATTCTTTTGGTTATTTGACTCATTTTCGGACTAAAATAACAAAGTATTTAAACAGAATGAAGTAGACAATAAACACTGTATACTGAAAATACAAGCACATTACTAGGAATAAAGAATGATACGTCGAAACACAAACTCAACGTTTAAGATTGAAAGAAGAAATATTGTTAAAATGATTTAGTATATTTATGAACAAATAATTATTTCCAAACAAATACACTTGCATTTTTCTAAAAAATTACTAAATATTAAAAAAAAATTTAGATAGGTAATATTTTATTGAAATTTATCATCGTCGTAGAGAATCGAATTCGCAGGAACAGGTAAAATGGTCGGCGGGCACCATGATGCGCGTATGTATAGAGTTGGGGGCCCCTGCCTTGAGTGGGCAATTTTCGTGTGAATTCTTCGAGCTAGGGGTAGATGATTTCAACTATTAAAAGGAACGTGAAGTCTTGGTACGGCAGAACATCTGAAAATATATAAAATTAATTATAATATTTATTTCTCGCTCAATACTTTCTCAAATCAAGTTTACGGTGAAATGTTGGCTTAAGTTTAAGTAATGATAATGGCTAAAATTGAGTTATAAATATCTTCAAATAAGAGCTTTGTTTGAAGATACTTATAATTTGTAAGAAAGAATACTTAACTTCTACAAATTAAATAGTAGTATGCTAACTAACTAACCATGAAATCTACTAAAAGTATCCATAATTTGACAATATATAAGAATACTATGTATATACAGAACTGAATATTAAATAAAGTTCTTCTATTAACCATATCTGTTCCGAAACGAAGCATATGGATCTACACGACGTGAAGATTGATTTGAAAATTTTTTTTACGAGTATTAATTGTCAATTATTAGCTCAACCGTTTCGGGTTTGTATCTTGGCTACAATACAAATGAATAAACATTTGAAAAAAATTGTAAATCGCCCGGACTTGAACCCGGGTTCCCCACTTGATAGGCGTGCGCGCTACCAACTAGTCTAATGGGGACGACAGGTCTAACAGTTAAGGTTTAACAGTCATATTATAATTCCGGAATTTTGTTTTATTTGACAAAATTTTACAGCAAAATAGATTCATTAACGCACAAAATACAGCGTTTCCACAATTTAGTCTGCTTGTGAGCTCTAGGGTTGTCGTTTTAGAGATCAAATACTTACACAGTGAATTCTTTCTAAATGCAAAGTTTTTCACCAATATGCTTCTTTTCGAGTTAGTTTATCGCAACATTCTTGAGCACTTCGTCTGTTCAATATTCACTTTTAGATTTATTTTCCTCGCAACATCTTCTAAAAACATAAAAATATTATTTTGCTGCGTCGGATTGTCACCGAGAACCACAAAACCAAAACAAAAGACAAGTTGTGGTTTTTTCATACGCGTTAAAAAACAGAACATAAACCACACTGGCGTGGATAATTGACAGTTATTATTTGTCATAAAGTTATCACAACAATTTGTATATTATAAAAAGACAAAATATGTTTTATTAAAAGAAAATATTTCCTGTAAAAAGAATCAAATATTTTAGCATCGCATTTGCCATTCAACACTATTTTACAAATATTATTATAAATAAGATAAAAGATAGTTGTTATTTAAAGATACTATGGCAATTGAGCCTATCAAAAGTCATTATAGTATTTACTTTATGAGAAATTATTATTATAGAATATCATTAAATCTTTTTTGTGCCAAACACAATGCTACAATCTGACAAGCGTATATTTTAAAATAAAAATAGAACCCTGTGATATTTTATATTAAAGATTTCTTTGTAATGAATAATCGTATTAAAGCATTTATCATTTATTTTTCATTATCTCTGCATTTAATTATTTAAACTCATGGAAAATATTCAATTTTTTCTAGCAACCTACATATTAAGATGTGAGGTTAAACTCGTTCCTGGCACTTAACCAGCTAAAGGTAATAGTCCGTGCTACGTAAGTTATGGCTTAAATCTCATACCTGACGTAAATTGAATTTGTGTATGAAACCAAATAACGATTCTTATAGATTAAACTAATACTTGATAAAAATCTGTTAAGATATATTCCGAGGATTTATATGTTTTATGTTGGCAAAAAAATGATTATACGACAATTTTTTGAACTAGATAATTGTGAAAATTTTATTTTAAATAAAGTTTTATTCAACGAATTGCAATATATTTTTATATAAAATAGAGTAAAGAAAAAAGGGTGTACGTTAGCAATCAAAGGGATATTGGCTCCGCCGACAAAAAGAAGTGACATTTTTTTGTCAAATCTTAACCTTTTTACTGAAAAGGCATTACCAAGCAAGTTAAAAAGGTCTTCAACAAGCGAATAAATCAAACAAAATTGAAAGTTTTTCACCAAGGCGCATTCTATTGAGTAGGGACCGCTACTCAGGGTATTCTATTGGATCCCGGAATTTGATATATTTATGTCAGGCGATGGTACTACGGTCTGTATGAGATATGTGAATAGTATACGTTTAAAATACATTTCAAGTTTTGTAAAACATAATTAGCTGCTATACTAAAAACACTACCAGCCATTTTAAAACTTCGATGGTTATGTTTTTATTTATTTATTCCTTTTTACATAGTATAGAGATCACAAATTATTAATTTAATGCGTTCAAAATATAAAGATATTCTTAAGTAATATATATAAAAAGTAATATATAAATATATAGTATAAGTAAAAAAAAAACAAAAATTAATACACCAGTAATAATACAATGATACAAGTAGTAAAAATATAGATAACAGAGGAAAGATAGTAAAGAAAAAAACATTTTATATTTGAGAAAGTCTATTGAGTCTAGCAGGTTCCATTATTCAAAATCAGTTTAAAGAACATAATCCGCTTAAACTCACTCCGGGAGAAGATATCGATAGCCGAGACAATTATATTGAACATAGTCATTGCCCTCCGTGTTGGTACAACTACTGACTTTATCCTAACGTACACGAATAATCTATTTATATAAATATATATTTCTATTGATTATGCCAGATATCACCAAAGTTTTTGAGGAAGTGGCTTGATTTTTTTTTTTAAATATGAAAGATCCAACATAAAATATTCTTATTGAATCCTATCAGAAAATTAATTTACAATGCATGTGTAAACAAATATAGTGGCCGGGTGAAAATCTTTGGAGGGCTAGTCCTTACACTTAAAACCAGGACATATACCAAGTTGGTTGAGCTAATAACCGACAATTATTACTCGGAAAAAATCTATCAAAACAATTTTCAGATTGTAAAGATACAAATGCTTCGTTTCGGAGCGGATATTGATAAAAAAAAAAGATTTTTAAAATACTCGTACTCTACATAAATATTTAGTCATAAATTTGTGACATATAAAAGCGTAGCTTTTTCCGAACTCAAAGTTTCAGTAAAACAATTATTATTATTAAAAAAAAATGTCAAAATAACTTTCAGGTTGTAGAGTTCTGTATACGAGTACTTCGTTGTGAATCGGATGTGGTTGAAAGAAAACAAAAAAATGTCTTTATTATGAACTTATACATTTTTAACCAAATCCGGTCCAAAACGAAGCATATGGATCGTCACAATGTGAAGATTGATTTTTACTTATTTTTTTACGAGTAATAATTGTCAATTATTAGCTAAATTAATTTGACCCATGTCTTGATTTCAAATGCATATGAAAAAACCTGTGCACATTTTGTCACCTATGGGAATCTTAGACCCTCGTTTTGTGATTCAGATACGCTATCCACTCACCTACGAGGGCGATATTATGTCTTAGCTAATACATCATGTTATCAATTATTTTAAAAGAATAAACTATAAAATGGACGGGGTAATATTCTATACACCCGAAAACATAAAATATATAATTGATTTTACGTAATGTTAAAGTTCAGATAAAATATGTTTAGTTATGTGAAACGCCCTCAAACATATTATCATCAAATATCTTGAATAACGCACTATCTCGCATTGCATCAGACAACCACTATGGAATGCGAATTTCTCCTCTTGCCCACACAAACGTGTATAATACCATAGAAGCAGGGTTGCTCTATACTAACATATGTCACTATATTACAGTAGTAACTATTCAATACCAAACAGTTTGTTAGTATTCAAATTGACAACAATATTAATATTTGTTTATAATAATAAATGGGCAGTAAAATAGAAATTGATAGTGAAAAGTTAGTTTGCTATATATTTGGGGATTGTGTTTGATGTGTGCTAAGAATATTTACTTAATTTCAAATAAAAATATTTAACATAAACTCATCACAGGTCTGTTATCATTTGGTCTATCTAAAGCTCATGAGATTTTTTTATGAAAATTATCTTATATTTCGAAGGTTAAAAAATTGAGGATTTTTTTACCAGGTATGGGATTAGAATCCTAGATTCTCGGCTTGAGAGTCAGATGTACTATCTACTCACCTACGAGGGAAACAAAATACTATCTACACTAACTAAATACTAAATTAAAAATGCAAATAAATATATATTTTAAATAGAAGTATTGGAATCATTTTCAAAAATCGATTCAAATATCAAAAACTATACAATAAGCATACAATAATAAGTATATAA
>JAPMAG010003720.1:0-10059 GCA_036584685.1 Rhyacophila sp. Rhy_31_5
CTCTCCACCGTAAGGCTGTATTTCAACTGTTGCGGGGCCCAGACAATAGAACCGCAGACAGGATTGCCCTAAATATTTTTTTATTACATCTTAAGAATTAATTTTAGAACTACTTACAGTTTATTTAATGAAATGAAAACACTATAGTCACTAATGGCAACCGATCCTCACCGCATATGTACACACGCATCATTAGAGTCGTTCGTTTGTTATTCCTGTATTACTTATATAATTTTTATTCTTTTGACACCATCTATTTGAGGGAGATTGTAAAAAATTGTGGCGAACGCAAATCGGATTAAAAAAAACTTTACTCTAATGTCCTTTATTATATCATATATTTTGTAACATAGATTTACTATAACATATTATATATTTATTATAAAAACCGAAATAGTGCGATCTTTGACACTGCATTTCATTTGATAATTTCTCACAGTTGAGCGTGTGAGATGCTTTTCATTATTTCAATACTTTGCTGCCGGCGCATATGTGCTCGCGAGCACAAGGTTGAGAACCCGTGATATATACGATTTACTGTGTATGTATTATTTTTCTTTCTTTTAACCGTAACCTCTCCGAAACGAACCATATGGATCTCCACAATGTGAAGCTTGTTTCGACAGTTTTTTTACGACTAATAGTTGTCAGTTATTAATTCAACCAATTTGGTCCATGTCCTAGTTGTACGTGAAAATGTCTGTGCAATTTTCGCTAACTATGGGATTCGAACCCTAGAGCCCCGGCTCATGAGTCGGATGCAATATTCACTCGCCTATGAGGGCGACCAATGGTAAACTGTAAGATTTTAACTTTTATCAAAAACTTTGTATTCATAAGTATGACGTCTCTCCGGTAAACGTGGAGCTATGATATGACTGTAATGAAAAAATAATGTACTCGTAATTTGAAGTGAAAAACGTGAAGAATACCGGAGTGTTCTAAGTAGTCAATAAGTTTAACTAATATCAAATATCGTTGTCTATCGATCATTAAAGATAAGATCGCTCTCTTTTTCTTAGCTTTTCTGATATAATATATATAAGATTTTCTTTAAATCGTGAAGTGTTCAATCGATGCGATCTGAATACACTAAATTAATACTAGCGCCGTGCGGCTTTAAACTATGCATGCTGATGATGATACGAAAAGATTACAACACCAAATTAGAACAACACGTGCTCGTAAAACTACTACATTCACAATTTTTCAATTCGTTTTTTTTTTAAACTATTTTACAATAATTTTTACTACCATTTTTAAATTGTTGACAGATTTTACGTATTTTTTTAAACTAAATTAATACAAATTTAACTGATGATTAGTAATCACTTAAACATGTCTTAGCGCATAAAACCAGCAATGATAATAACATATTAAAGAAAAGTTATGTACAAACTGTGTTATTAATTCAACATAAAGGCCTTCCACCGAGGATTGATAGTAAATAAATTTAATTATCTCCGTTGAATTATATTAATGCCATCACTATTTCTACTCTGAATATTTTTATATCTTGTTGAAAATTGTTTTAACTGATTTTCCTCTTATTAAATATTGTTGTTAATTATTTATCTCAAAGCTACTCTAGTGCTGATCCATGCTCAACGATTTAACACAGTCGTTCCTAATGGGGTTGGTATCACCCATCGGTGGGCGTTGAGAACCAACTGCCACACCCTGGGTAATACTCACAAGAACGCTATAAGTTACATTATTGATTTCAAGAAGGGAGTCGGCGTATCTTTTCTGAAAAAGGGGTGGTGAGTATTTTTTTTTCGAAAAGAGGTATTAAGCCATAAATGTTGGGAATCTATGATTATATTAACATATATTAAATTCTTCCCACTCTAGAGAAAAATTGCATGATACACATATATATCGATCCGCTTAACAAAAAAGTTGTACTATATAAAACGTTTTTTTAGTAGTACGGACTTGGCTCATCGAATTCATGCCCAAGCTCCAAACATTTTATTTATTTATTTAGTTGTGGTATCAGAACGCACAATCCATGAAATTTACTATAATATATATTATAGTAGTAGATATACCGGTACTCATATAATGTAACTTTTCTTAATAACGGCGAGTTCATTTAATTGAGTAGCATAGTAAATATTTCCATCATACTCGTATATACGAGTATACAATACTTACGAGTACTACACGTTTACTAGTGGTTCTTGAAGTTTTTCGTTAACGTCAGTTTTCTCCCCACCACGAATCAACTGAGTGTCTAGTGTTCATTTGCCAACACGCTACTGGCAGACGGATGACAGGTGACAAGTAGAGTGGAAAGATTGTTTGTTATATATTCTATCTGCAATCGGTTTGCAGGCAATAAAATACCCGTAATCAAATAACATTTCGGAACCGGAAAAGCCACATTGGCTAGCACGATGTTTCGTCGTCTACTTGCGCAACCTCGCCTCTTGTCATTATGTAATAAGTGGATAATAATTCCGTAAATCGAATTACGACTCGCGCAATTTCCTTCTCTCTTGTTGACGTTAATGCTTATTTTATTGTCGAGATTTTGCAGAAAATTATTCCCTGTTTCGCATCAATGAAAAAGTTCACTCGGACATTTTAATACTTTTTTCTATAACTTTACTTCTACTAATAAATATGTTTAAACCAGACCCGTATCTTATGCAGTCTACCAATACTCACTCTGGCCTGCGAAACTTTTTGTGAATAGCCAAAATATTACAGTAAATTAATAAAATATATTCTATTGTAACTGGTATATATTGTCAGTATACTGGCAAAAGGCGTTAAGTCAAAAAATGATTGTCTTGTCATAATAATGCAGTTTGTTAGATTTTTAAACGCTGTATCATGTGCTAAAACAAGCTTAGCCATATTTTTTTTGTACTTTTTCTATAACATTAAAATGTCACTACTTTGTCGATATTGAATATTTTATTACTCGCAAAACACATTAAACCGACTAAGGATTATTTGGCTGATCAGATTTAAGTGTTTCTAGGTATATTTTAATTCTGGTAAAAACCGTCAGCAAGACTTACAGTCCCGGTTTCCCTAACATATCGACCGTGTTTAAGTAAAAGGGAGTACCCCTCACAGATCAAATTTTACAGGGGGAGCAAAAAACGTGTTTTAACAATTTTTAGTCAAAGTCACATTTACACAAACTTGAAGTGCACGATGTCCAATAAATTGGTGTTTCATTATCCTGATCTGTTAATTGAGAAAGCTATTAAATAAAAAACATTAAAATTGACGTTTAATGCTTTTTTTCTTTTCCATATAAACTTAGTAGATCGTTCTTTTTTCAAAATCTCAAGTTGAATTTCGATAATAATTCAGCATTTTTGGCTTAATTCCTTTTGACAAAACTTCTATTTACTTGTGTACATTGTGATTCTCGAATAAAAGCACTTTTCAAAAAACCGAGGGTTGCGCCTTTTTACCTAAACATAGTCGCTATTATCGTTAAATGTATGTAAGAGACTCGAACTTTAAAAATCAATTTTCTCAAAACAGTCTTTTTTACTTAGCGCCTTTTGCCAGTATAACGACGATATGCGATATTACTGTTTTCCTCTATATAAGGGGTTCTTAAACTTATGTACGCTGAGGACCCCCCCCCCCTTGAACAACATTTTTTTGGCGGACCCCATTCCAACCATATGTATTTTACGTTGTTCTTGAGACTTCATTTCTGATTCAATAATCTCATAGTCACTACGTTATAATAAATATTGGTAAAAATGTATCGCTTGTTATTTTAATAAATGGTCTTATCTTTAATAAATGTTAATAATTTCGTGGACCACAGTTTAAGAACCTATGCATTATATCATATGCGGCAATTAGGCGGCAGTATTTTTTATTTAATTTCTTGTATTGGGCAAGACTTTTCATGCTGTTATTTACCTAAAAATTCGGATTAATGAGTTTAATGACCCGTTTACTTGAAAAAACCAATTTACATATGCGCAGTTGAATTTTTTTACTCGTCCTCTTATCTTTCTAAATAATGTACATAGACACGATGTTCTTACGGTGCGAACAGATTTGTCATATTGTAATCAAAACTAACAGTGTCGTGCATTCTGTTTGAACTCGCTGTGGTATATTATGTATGTGTTAGCATGTACATACGCAGTTTTAACTGGTGTGTCAGTGTGCGTTAACCACCTTCTTATTCTTAGCACGTGTTTTTATCGCTATGTTGTATTAGTATAGCAATAACAAAAATAAGATGTCTTAACACTTCGCCAAAGAAAACATATTTAAGGAGCCACGTAAAACTTGGTTTTAATTAGAATTATTACATTCAATGATATATTTTTAAGTAACTATATTTTAGAGTCGTGAAACTGTTGCAAAGGGACGAGTATATGGTTTTTTAAAAGGAAAATTTCAGTTCTTATAAGATCGATGAAATATTTCGGTAATGTGATATACAAGTGCTTCGTCTGCCACCTTACCACCCTGAATTAAACCACATTGAAAAATTCTGAGAAATTTCGAAAAATTATATTGCTTCACATAACGTAAGACAGACTGCGACAAGAATAATGAAGCTGATAAATGAACTATTAAATCAAATTGATACAAAAATGTGGTCTCATACTTGTCGACATGTCAAAGAAATTGGAGAAAATTACTACCGACGCTATGATATGGAAACAGAATTCACAGTTGATTTGAGTGAAAGCAGTGAATCAGAATATTGATATACTCGGAGAATATACAAAATATTGAAAACATCTTATTGTGGTAAGCGTGGCATGCGTGACAAGCTTGTAGATTAAGTCAGACTGCAGTTGCGGACATGAGCAAGAAACGGCTGAACACGTTTTATGGAAGTGTCCGCTGATGATTTCACCTCATACAGGTTTAAAATCGTATGTGGGGAAAAAACATTTCATTCGTGAAAGTGTCAGGAAAGCGACTGCGCATAATCGTGGTTGCGTGTACTGGTGAGTCCTGAAAACCGGTTAGGTTCAGCATATGGGTAGCTTTTTTCGCAGAATATTATTCGTTATTATCTTTGTATTCCGTTATTCTGCTTGCCTTGTATACTTGTCACTCCTATTTACAATACAAAGGTAATCCTGAATCATATTAATTCTGCACCTCGTCTTTTTAATAATCTCTGATATAACGAGATATCATTTAGTGCATTCTGTATGTTATGAGATATCGCCCTCTCATTTGTTGTCTTTGATAAGGGCCGTTGCATACGTATGACATTTTATTACACGCAAGAACCATACTCCATTTCACACATAATTCAGTTGATAATTCGTTCTTTGTAACGACGCATGTGAAAAGTGACTATTAAAGCTTAATTAAAGTTTAGTAGTGAATGCTTAGTTATTAAATATCACGTGACAGTGAATACATGATTGATTAGTGAAATATAAAATAACTGTACTACAATTTTGCGGGAAATTAAATTTCGCGCCAAATAACAAATTTCTTTGATAACTCCCACGATAATGAGAGTGTTGCCTATGATTGGACGTTGGCGTACCTTGTAGTATTCCATTTGTAGTTTTGGATTATTTTAACAATTACAGTGAATTAAAGTTTCACAGATGCTATTGAAGTCAAAAGGTTAGTTGAATAATATGTAGTTATTATTGATAGTCATTAATTATTATACAGTAAACCTTCCTATAGCGTACCTCCTTATATAGAATTTTCTTATAACGTTTGCGTCAGTTCCCCCTATAGCGCCCCCCCGATGGCGTAGTTTTTTTTACAAAACGTACACGTTTAATAAAATGTAAATATGTATGTGCATGTATTAAAATTTTTGAAAAATCTTTTTCAAAAATTCAAAATCAATTTACAGATTCATATAGCGAAGTCCCAATTTTTACGCTATGGGGGGGTTGACTGTAAATCAAAATTAAGTTTTCCAAACCTCCTTTTGAAGTACGATCGTTAGCGGTAATGGATATGTATTACATTCATAGTTAACTCAGCATTCAATCAGTATACATATTTTCTAAAGTTACAATATAATAAATGTTATTCAATTAATGCATGGTGTCGATGAGAACTCTGCCATTCTGGCTAATAGTCACCTGTCCAGGAGTGAGTTTTTTAAATTGCGGTTGCACAATTGTGTGTAAGTTTTTTTTCATTAATCTAGCTTTAAATTTTGCATTTTATTTATACTTAGTATGCAATACTATTTATTGTTGTATGTTTATTTGGTCCATAAATAATATATACGAGTATGTTATTGCTTGACGTACATATACGTATATACTCCTTCAAATCGAATTTCGAGCAGACGCATATCTGCGTCCATACTCCTGGACAGGTGTGTGACATCTACGAGTATGTACTCCAATAACTACCGAAGAAATCGAAAACATTAGTTTTTTCATCCCGAAATGCAGAACTAATCTGCCAGTTGCTGTGCCAATACGAAGGGGAATGAATATATTCAATGTCATTATCTCGGCTATCGATATCTTCCACTTTAGTGAGATTGAGTTTAAGCGAATTTTGTTCTTTGAATTAATTTTGAATAACGGAATCTGTTAAGCTCAATCGGTAGACTTCACTGTTATACGTACTTTGTGTCTATACTAGTCATGAATATAGAGATGAAAAAAAACTGTAAACAATCTTCACGTTGTGTGTTAGATCCATATGTTTCGTTTCAGAGCGGACACGGTTAAAGGAAAGAAAAAAAGGGTCTTCGCATGGAACTCCCAGGAAACGCATGAGAAAAAGCCAGGCGAATAAGTTAAATGATTACATCTTCAAAATCAAATCAAATCACAGTTATTTATTGCTCTATGCTTTTTCTACTAATACGTTTTACAGCAATACAGCTATGCCGGCTATCTGTTAATTTGTAAACACACTCAAGTTGATTTATGTCCACGCAAATTGACTCGACGCATATTCGTTGATTGCCATACTAGACAAATGTATCTTGACTATATACTTGACTCATTTACTAAAGACTTTTTACGTTATCTTTATTGGTACTCTTCTCCTGATGATTTTCATTGTAGGATGAAGTTTGCTCGGAACGTACTTTTTATATTATCTGGATAAATTATTTGAGTATTGATACATCATAGTGTACTGGGTCATTCTATAATGTAATACTGATAAGATAATTAATCCATAATACATCTTGTCTTCCTAATTAATACATTGTTTTATTTATTTATAATACATTGATCAATCAAATCATTATTACGTGTCGGATTATATGTTATGTATTGTTGAAACTTGAACTCACTTGGTAAACAAATAAAATATTATCATTCATATGAAAATATATTTGTCGGTGAAACACCATGATATATGAGAGAGAGAGAAAAAAGCAAAAGACAGAGAGGCCTGAAAAAGGAGAAAAATATATACATAAATATGAAGAGAAAAGAGAGACTTTCCTTTCTTAGATTTATATCGACCGTGGTTAGGTATAAGGGAGTAACCCTCACAGAACAAATTTTACAGGAAGAACAAAAAACGTGTTTTAATGATTTTTAGTCAAAGTCACATCAACACTAACATAAAGCGCATGATGACCAATAAATTGGTGTTTCATTTTTCTGATCTGATAATTTAACAAGTTATTAAAGAAAAATCATTAAAATTGACGTTTAATACTTTTTTCCTTTCCATACAAACTTAGCAGATCGTTCTTTCTGCAAAATCTAAAGCTGAATTTCAATGATACTTCGACATTTTTGGCTTAATTCCTTTTGACAGAACATATATTTAGTTATGTATATACATTGGGATTATCAAATAAAAGCACTTTTCAAAAGACTGAGGGTTACGCCCTTTTACCTAAACTGGGTCGATATATATAATCATGACTGAGTTTTGTCTGCCAAGATATTAGTTAATATGTATGTCTGTAACGGACGAGACGGGTCTTTATATTTTTTTGATATATACTCGTATTTTATAGATTAGCTCTATAAAATTCGTCCTATTGATTCATTGCTATATACTATTACGAGTATATAACGATAAATTAAATGAAATCTGATCACATAGTACCAAAATGTCATAATACGGTAGTGTTTCTCAACTTTACTTTTCAAAAATCACAAAAATCTCTTTTCAGAAGAAAAAACACCGACTCCCATTAGGGGTCGTCCATAAACCACGTAACGTTTTTTCTTACTTTATTTTACCCTCCCCCCTCTATGTAACACCATGCAGACATTTAGCGTGACCCCTCCCTCCCTCATCTCAAAAGTTACGTAACTTTCCACATTAACCAATTAAGTCCCAGAAATGAGTTAACTAAAAAAGCATTTAATATACTTTTAAAAGAAATATTTAGGTTCATTTTTTTCTTAAAAATTCACAGTTTACCAGGTTGTGATTTTATGTCTGGTACAGAAAAGGTTAAATAGGAATGCTACTTACAATCAACTCCAATCCGCTTTTTGAGAGGGAAAAGTGTTACGTAACATTGCAAATTAACCCACCCTCCCCCTTGTAACGGCATGTAGACATTGGAGGGGATCCCTCCCTCCCCCTCAACAGCGTTACGTGGTTTGTGGATGACCCCTTATTGAAATCAATAATGTAACAGTGTTCTTGCTAGTTTTGCCCAGAGGGCGGTAGTTGGTCCTTAACGCCTTCTAAATTCTCCTTGGACCAAAAACTTCCAGAGTGTTGGGAACCACTGAGTTAGTTAAGTCACTGTCTTTTTCAAGGCAACCACAGGTGACACTGAAAATTCTATCGATGGATCTGGAAGCATTTCTCATAACAGCGTTGATTACTGTCATGTGAACCACAATAATAAATCACCACAGAAAAGTAGGCGCAGAAATCACATTAAAGTTTGTTATATGTTTGGTTTTTCTTGTATTGTGTTTTATAACACATCTTAAAACGGGACAGCAAAGTTTAATGAACCATTTCATGTGACGGAGCAATGTCACGTGATTGAATGCAATCAACAATATTCTGTTCGACACATCTACTCGAAACTTTGCGTGTACAGGTAACCCTCTTATAACACTGTAGATAAGTTCTTAAAAATACCGTGGTGTGTGAAATGAAACCGTGTTATACAAGATTAAGAACTAATATAAAATGAAGGGATGCGTTTTGAAAACTTTTAAAAACAAAATTTATTATTTTAATGTTTAATTCAACAACTTTTATTAAAAATATAATCATATGTAAAACAAAAAACGTAAGTATTTTATTTTTAAATATGCTTTTATTTAATTGAAACTCATTTTATTAAATTTCTTCTTCATGACTGTTCAGCACAATTAGGCAAAAGCGTTTTTTCGGTCGAAAGATATCATCACATCTTGGATGGGCATTTTTCCAGGTCCCTTTTGAATTTTCGGCTTCTTTCAGTTTAAGGGTCTACACCAGGGCTGTGCAAATGGCGGCCCGCGGGCTGATCCGGCTCATCCCGAAGTTCCATCCGACCTGCGAAGCATTTTATAAACTACTTTAATTTTCAAAAAACCATGTGTATAATAGAAAAAACATTTTCAGTTGATTTTGTGATCGTGTCTTGTCAAATATTCGTTTTTTCTTTAAATTGCACAATAAATGTGTATTGTTTTAAAAATATTGATTATGTAGCCCGTGGTCAAATTTTCATCATAAATGTAACCAAAAGATTTGGCCGCTCCTGGTCTACAGTCACGAAAAATGATACAATATTTTTATATATATAAGAGGGTTTCCGCATTTTCATTAACATGTTAAAATGAAACTGCCTGGCAGGTTGCCGTGTTATACGAATGTTTCCGCAATTATCTTATCGTCTAAGAGTGAAACCGTGTCGTAGGAGGGTTACCTGTATGTATTTGTAAATAAAACGAAAACATCAAAGTGAATCTTGCGGTTCGAGTGCCATCTCTTATTTACGAGTATTTTACTCATCATAAGTGTGATGATTTAAATTCAGAATGTATGAGTGAGTATTCGAGGGGGGTATTTCCAAAGCGAACTTATTCCACTTCAAAAAATTTGTGGCAAATGCCAAATAACCGTTGTAGTGTAAAATACAATTTGCAATATAGATAACAAAAAAATATGTAATATCGA
>JAPMAG010003721.1:0-10058 GCA_036584685.1 Rhyacophila sp. Rhy_31_5
TAATAATCATTTGAATATCAAAATAACACCTCTTATTGGAAAACCCTATACTATGCACAACGATTTAGCGTCGTTTATCAGTCAAATGGTTGAGCACATATAAACGCAATAAGTGTATTAAATAATGTATTATTACAAATGTACGTAATAATAATATTATTCATGTAGTAAGTACATAAAAAATATATCATGAAATGGTCAAGGTTTAATAAATACAGTGCAACGCACGAAGAACAGAAAGTAAGTTTGATGTAATTTTTTTATATAACTATTTTATGTAGTTTGTACGAAGAATTAATGTTAATATTTAATTTAAAAAAATAATAACTAACATATTTTATGCAAAAATTAACTTTATAAAGCCGTTCAAATCGGTTGAAGTTAGGTAGAAATCGAAATAAAATAATTAACCACGTATGTGTGATTTTCTAAATATGTTTTTTTTTATTTCGTTTCGTATTACACGCACATCAATTGATTAATACAATGTTAAAAATGAAAACAAAGAAACAAAAATTGGTTGTCGACACTAAATGGCAAATTTATTGACATATTATACGTGTACGTGATTCGAGTCCGTGAACCACGAAACCAATCCACGTTCGGCAAATCTGACAAAAACGAACGAATCGTATCGATAAATCCGTTTTTGATGAATACACTAAATACTTGGTTTGGTTAACACTCAGCATAATACTCGTAATATACAATATTGGCAGTTTAGGTAATATTACATTATTTTAAATGGAATATAGCTAAAATATTGTATATAAATATTAATGCAAACATTGTTCGATAATAATTAATAATGATGACCAGCAACATGTTACAGGTCAACGTAACGCATCGACATTTGATTACATACTCAATTCGTAATACGACCGCAACATATTCCGCAAAGGTCGTGACACCCGCTATGACAATAATTATTACCCACAAATAGAGAACGCAGTCTACTTATAAACACAATCGGAAAGTCCGAACGACGTCAGGAGTGAAATTCAATGTGGGGAGGTTAAGCAGGAGGTATTCCAACGAATCCACCCTCAATGGTTTATATGATTCTAAGTGGAATTCTTTAGAAAGATTCAAGAAGATGTGGTGAATGTCGTTTATGTATTGAAACACCGCGTTTGGCTGTATTAAATTGTCAATATTTATACATTCCAGTATATGGGTTTGAAATTATTAGAAGGGCGTGGTCAGATATGACGCTGAATACTGTCTTCGTCGCGCGGAATACACAGTCAAGTAAAGGTGTTTTTACATTGGTCCTTTTCGGCTGCCTAATTTTAAAACCTAGTAACTTACAAATTTTTGAACATTCATTTTAATGCATATTCTATATTACGAAGTTATAATGGTCATTTTACTATCGTAATTGTATATAAAATTAGTATCTATATGGGTGAAATCAATTTTTCGAAACCTAGCAAGTAACAATACCTCGAAAACAACTTCATAACTTAGTTAAGAAAAAAAATATTAAAACCTAGTAATAATACTTACTCACTAGGTAATATAATTGTTAAATGCATATACTGGTTCTTATTTTGTTCTCTTGTTCCGTTCAACGCAATTATTCCAGTATATTCTTGTCGATAATTCCCTGACCAATTAGGTCGTCCTGAACATTGTTGTTTGTTTCAACAAACATGGATAGTCGTTTTAGCATTGAGTAACAGAAATATCGCCTAGAATTTGATTTTGTCAAACATTTTAATGCCAATACCACATTATACTTTTTTTAAGACTTGATGAAACATAGAAAGTCTGCATACTTACTACCGATGATTTAATTAAGAAGTTACAATGAATGCCAGAAAAAATTGTGAGATAAATATCCACATTTCGATTCAGGTATAACGAGTTCGAAATATATATTTATACGTCAAACAATATCATTTTTATCAGCTCAAAGATTAATTTTCAGCATATTTGATACATAAATATAAATACACAATATTATTCGTATATTATCTGAGGATTTTGTTAAAATGTTTCAATCAACAAGAAATATTTTGTGGAAAACCACTCAACTGCGAGATATCAAGATGAACAAACACTGCAGCTATGACACTAAAATATGTTTTTTGGTTGATTATACTTTTCATAACAATTTTAATCTATACTGTGAACTAATAATGTTTTATTACACATTCGTACAAAAGTCAGCTGTTTTCGAAAACAATGCATTTCTTCTATAAAAACAACAAATTTATAAACCAATAAAAACAGCTTCCATTAATGTCTTATCGCCAACAGATTATGTTATTATTTTTAACACTCGGTTGCGACATAAATAAAATGCACTTCTGACGTATGGGACGTCTGGGTATTATAAGTAAATAACCGTTAACATAATCATGGATATCATTATTCATATCAATAGGCAATTATTGGCTTCGTTTGCGAACCATTTACGAGATGCAGATGTTTAAAAAGATATTATAAATCATAATAACATATGATTGTATAAAACATTGAGGGTTTAAAAACCCGCGAATAAAAAAAAACATAAGTGGGATACACAAAATGCCTTGACGTAAAAATCTCATTTTTAGAGTATGTGATAATTTAAAACCAAAACATCTAAGCCAGATATCATTCATTAATATACTCGTATAAATGTAAAATGGAAATTTATACATCATATAAAAATACATGAACTGCTTTATAAATTGGAGGTAATCGGACTACTGACTGAGGTAAAAAAACTTTCAATTGATATTTTTCTAATTTTTTCAAAAATATATCAAGAAAATTAATGCAGATCAATTCCGTGTACACGTACGTATGTGTACTTCGTGTAGCAATGGACGGATGCTTATTCGGAAGCGACGTTCGTTTCAACTATTTAAAGTTATATTTAATTAAAGTATTATGTAACCTTATGGTGAATGATTTACAATGCCACACGATTTATATGGTCAATTTAAAAATAATGCGGAAATAGAAAGCTAACATCCGAGTGTATGTGGGAGGGACGGTCGACGCACTGTGCAACGACAGTAATCGCAAACTTTTACAAGCATTATATAATTATATTAAATTGAGAAATACATATTGTAAGTACGACACAAAAGAGTCTTAGAATAACCCAGATTGATTGTAAATGGTGATTTAACCTATAGTTTCAAGCACAATTAAAATATATCGACCCTATTTAGGTAAAAGGGCATGACCCTCAGTTTTTTTAAAAATGGTTTTATTTGATAATCACAATGTACACAACTAAATACACGTTTTGTCCAAAGAAATTAAGCTAAAAATGCCGAATTATTATCGAAATTCCGCTTTAGATTTACAAAAAAAAACGATCTACAAAGTTTGTACGAAAAAGAAAAAAAACATTGAGAGTCAATTTTAATGATTTTTCTTAAATAACTTTCTTAATTATCAATCACGAAAATGAAGCACCAATTTATTTATTGGTCATCTCGACTTCAAGTTTGTGTTCATCATTAAAACATGTACAATTTGTTCTGTGAGGGTTTTACTAAACCTTTTACCTAAACAGGGTCGATATTTATTATGATGGAGTTTAAACACATTAAAATTGATTGTAATTATGTAATGCAATATAAAATACGCTGCAAGTTTTAAACGCATATACATGTACATCTATCAAAAGCAATTAAATATATCCGATCGTAGTTATGCAGAAAGCAGCCAGCCTACAATTTGAAAAATCGTATTAGTCGTAATTCTAACGCGTAGTTTTACGTACTGCCCAGTTTAGTTACGACAGTTTCACACAAAATGTACTATTAAACAAATGCGTTTTGAGCAAATGAAAATTTCACCGATCTGGCACTATTAATTTGCGTTAAACGATCACACTTCTTTAAAACGTGAATTTTAATAATAGTAAAGAAAAATTGAAAAAATAATCAGTGTACTGATCTGTTTCTGGTAGTAATATGATTTGTATATTTAAATAAGCACACTCTATGCAAATGTGCTTATTTCTGTGTTTATGGTTTATGCGAACTGGTTGTTTTTTCACAACTACGAGTACATACATTCAATCGACATTATTTGAAGCTTGTATTTCCAAAGTGAACTTATTCCACTTCAAAAACATTGTGGTAAATGCCAAAAAACTGTTTACGGTGTCGATATTACAACTCTTTTTGTTAAATCTATTTGCAGTGTAAAATACAATTTACAATGTAGATGACAAAAAAATATGTAATATCGACGCCGTTAATAGTTTTTTGGCATTTACCACAAATTGTTTGAAGTGGAATAAGTTCGCTATACACAATACACGCCTCATTCGTTGATTCTCAATGTTAGAGTATAGTTTTTAATATTGTGTAGTTTTGTTGTAAGATTATATTTCTATAATACTATATGTATTATCGGAGAATGAATAGTTGTCATAATTGCGTATAACTGTGAATTCAAAAAGTTTCCATTCATTTCATAGTATAATACCAACAAAACCAAGTTTGCTGATCGATATTGTGAAGCAACAATAAAATTCGTTGCGTTGCATCTTACACCAGTCAACACATCGACGAAGTAAACCATGCACGTCGACAGTGAAAATAGTTTATGTAGTTAAAATCATCCGCATACTAAATTAATTTTATTTTCATTTCTATCAGTGAAGCACATGTTTTGAATTATTTTTAGATAGTTTTCTCAATACAGTATCAATTCGAAAATATTTAACATCTGTATAAAATAAGTGATCAAAGAGGTGAGTTTCTTCGAATAAATTATACCGTTATATACGAGAAATAAGTATGTACCCGTACAACAAAAGTTTTAGACACGATAATGAATGAATTAGAGCGATGATTCTTTTGTACTAGGTAAAAATTTACCATACTTTATTAAATCATTAATTGGCAAAGAATAGAAGGAACAATATGAGCACAACGTAAAATATAATATAAAAATTACGTTATACGTTTTAGGAAATGTGACAGGACTATCATTAGTTCGTACGTAGACATGAGAAAACTGTATATTTACTTACAATATGCGACCGCGTTTTATAATAATTTGCTGTGAACGGTGATCTGAAAAAAAAGAAGGTAAACACATTGTTAATATGAATATTAATGAACATAAAAATGATTTTTAATAATTAACATATAAAAGCATACTCGTACTCGTAATTAGGGCCATGCTTCAAATGCAGTTTACACTTACGTTCAAATTGATAAACTAGCATCGAAGTAGTATACTTAATTTGAATGTTTTGACGAATATAGAGACAAACTCAAATTATTCATACTGCATTTAGAGTATGGTACGAGTGAGAGAAAATTAAGAGTATCCTTAGTGGAAAATCAATTCCCCAGACAGTATACTAATTGTATAGACACTTGTGTATTGTTAATGGTACTCAATTAGTTCCCAGAGTGCCGACAGAGTTTGGAACGCGAATTTTCCGAGCCAAAGCGCTGAGTGGAAGGCTGAAAATAGCACTGGCGCCCCCACCGCCCCGCGGTAGACCTTGACCGCCCAGTCATCCGCCCTCATGAGTCAAGAAACAGACGTCGTCGCAAAGTCACGGTTGCACCCAGTCAAGTGCAGCGAGGGGGCGCTCGAACGCCACGTGACTGAAAAGCCACTTGCGGCAAAGACACAATGAGCCGGGAGATAATCAATGTGGAGATAGCGGAACCGTGCTAATCTATTAGAATTAAGCGAGTCTTGAATTTGAAAATTGGGCACATCATACACAAATGTATTAAATTTGCGTCCTTTAATTATATTTTGCATTTAATGATCAGTTCAAATTTTGACCATATGTATGACTTTAATATATTTTATCGGATTATCCATACTTTAGAGGCCATGGTGTTGACCACGAATGAGCGTTTAGCACGGTGGAGTTCTTATCCGTAGATTTCGAGGTCAAAAATTGTCGCTGTAATAAAATTAGTATGTAAGTTTTTTACGAATTTGAAACTTTGACACAGATAAAAAAAAATGGGCAAAAAGTATAATGAGTTTAATATTCGAGGTTTAGATTTGTCACTCATGTAAAATAGATTTATGAAAAAAAAGTATGGGGCATAAATATAATACACTCATTCCTCGATTTACGCGATTATGCTCCAGGAAATATCCCGTATATCGATTAATACAAACGCATACAAAGATGGGAGGGGAGATATGTCCCAGAAAATAATAATCACCCACATTTACGACTAATAACGGATATGAAAGCTACACTTCACACAATCATCTCATTTTTTAAATTGTGTACTTATATTAATACTCAACTGTATTTTTTCATTCAACTAAACAATGGATTGCGTGTGATCTTTTTATATACGTAGATACGTATTTAATAATTATATGTAATGTACCGATGTACGCACACCATTATTGCTATTATACTTAATTTCTAGACAAAAAGAAAGTATGTTTCTAGCCACGCATTTTCCATGTTATTTCACTGTAAGCGTGTATTGTGCATGTTTAACAGTTCAACAAATTGCATGTAATTTTGTAAAAGTCAGCCTCACTCTATGCACTTACGTATGGCGACACTCGGAAAAACATAATACCAATGCGTGCAAATAAATAACGAAATTTACTACAATGAAGAAATCATAAATAGTTTTCCACAGCGTGAACATATTCATTAGTAGAACACATTTTACTAGTAGATATGAACTGAACATACACCAAATGTTTGCAAATCAAAAATCGGCACAAGAAAATGTAATGAAAGATCCCGTAGCCAGTGAATAAATAATTTATGACCGGTTACGGGATAAAATCCACAGCTCACCGAGTTACGAATGGACAGTAAGTCTACGGAGCCACCGTCCTGTGGAATAAATATTTCGTTTGAAACACTCAATTTATTAACCAACATGAGGGCATTCATGTAATATTCGGCCCTGTTTAGGTTAAAGAGCGTTAACTTCACTTTTTTGAAAAATACTTTTATTTGAGAATCATCAAATAAATACACGTCCTTACAAAAGAAATTAACCAAAAAATGCTAAATTATTATCGAAATTCAGCTTTAGATTTTTAAAAAAGAACAACCTACCAAGTTTGTATGGAAAGGAAAAAAGTATTAAATATTACTTTTAATGATTTTTCGTTAATAACGTTCTTAATTATGAGACCAAGAAAATGAAAGAGCAATTCGTTGGTCATCATGCACTCCAAGTTTGTGTTAATGTGACTGACTAAAAATCATCAAAACACATTTTTTGTGCCTCCTGTAAAATTTGTTCTGTGAGGGTTACTCCCTTTTACCTCAACAGGGTCGATATATTATATAATACAATGTAATAGTATTAACTAAGCATTATTTTGCTGCAAACTATTCGTAATAATAAAACTATGGGAGAATGATAACGGTACAACGTATCAAGTTACTGAACATTTTGATTGATTGCTAAGCAAATTTGAAACGAATACACAGGTGATAATTTACCTTTGCACTCCAACAGATGCAAATATCACAAACATGATAAAAAAAACCACTCATAATGTATGTCGCAATGGAATGCGATATCGACCACAGTGTAGAAGTAAACAAAATTGTTTACACAAACGGACATAATTGTTGTTTGAAATGGAACATTTTAGCGTGATAAAAAGATGTTCGTATTATTAAACAAGTACTAAACTAACAATGTTATTATGTAGGTTTCCCGAACTAAACAAATAATGTGGTTTCCGGATAAGATGCTCTACTAATTCAGCGAAGTCAACAAACTTTAGACAACACTCCAATAAGAAATATTTCTAATTAGATTATTTATTGCCTAAAACCACTTGATAATACTGACGAATAACCTCATTAGACATTGTATGAATCACACGATTAATTTTAATTGTTCAACACATAAAAATAATTCTAATAATGGATGACTGTTTTTGTTTCAATGTGTATTTAAATTCGTTCCAGTGAGTCAAGTTATCATTTACGCTACTAACCCAATAATTTACTAGATTCAACAAAAGAATCAAAATTATACACGCATACTATAATATATACGTAATACGATTATGCATAACCAATCCTTTCTCCGCATACATAATAAATTGAAATAGTTCCGGTTCCAAACACGACTACAATTGAGTAGACGGTAGGTTTCAAGATCCGCAAGCCTGTGTTTTAAGAGCAGAGGTAGGGAAACTAAAGTAAAATCTATTTTGACGTTATTGTCTTAAACTACGTATTGCTTCTCTATGACTACAGTTAACCAAAAACACAAAACCTGCCATTTAAAAATCAATGTTGTTGACCTGATAAATTACGAGACAATCCGATTCATTAATATTGTACATGATAAAATCACATGTTTATTGGAGATGGATAGATGTGCAGGCATACATTATTGATTACGTACTCGTAGCTAAATACACATATAGGATTAGATGGAATTTTCCCTTGATTTATGCATTGCGATAAAAAACAAACAACCTGTCAGTAGGCATATTTTATTTAATCGTATATTAAATCAAATATCTGGTGAATTCGTATTCTATATTGGTATCCTACATTAACGCGATCAAGTTGTTTACCCACATCTGCTCATCTATTTTAGGGCAATTAAAAAATACTCAGGTTCCATTATGTAACTTCAACTAGGCGTCTACTGTTTTATCTAAACCGTGAGAAATAAAAAAATAATTGAATAAAGCGAACATTCGAAAGATTCTTTGAAAAATACCTAGAATTATTAACTCAGGAGTTGAAATGAATTTAAATGAATGCCAGATAAAGTGTAAGAGAATCCGTAAAATCAAATAATTATAGATAGTCGTAAAAACCCGATGACACATTGGGCACGCGGTGACTTGGGAATGTTCCAGAAAAAATTGACTCTACCTGAAAATGTTAAAAGAGCAATTATCCAAATGAAAATGAATACTATCGCTGTCTGTGATCTACGAAATGTGTGATATTAAATTCGGTATCTGATACGAGAATTATTTGCGATTCAAATATTCTGTGCGCGTTCTTGTATTTGGAACAACAAGCAGAAACGAGCATGATTTTTGATTTTTTGCCGTAGCAAATGTTTGGATGGTAAACAATAGTTAGAATTATGCATATAATGACAACCGTGGAGCCAATGTAATGTAATAATTATCGGAAAACTGTAGAAATTTGCCTGATAGAAAAAACTGCGTATATGGTAAAATGCGGGATGGTAATCACATCTTTTGGAAGTATTTAACATATGTATATACTCGTATATGCTTTCCACAAGAGAGACCACAATCGTAACATTCACTTACTAGGTAATGAAATTGGTAAATGTACTGGTTTTGATATTTTTTCCTGTTCCGTTCACTGCAATTATTCCTGTATATTCTTGTCAATAATTCCCCGACCAATTTGGTCGTCCGGAACATTTTGTGTTTATACATACACATTGTACTGTATTTTGAAATTGGACAGCCCCGGGTGGGTAATCTTTCTAAGTGAGAAAATTTGAACGTCTTCACACCATTTTGAGCTAGCTACATATTGATTTTTTTAAATCAAATATTGTGGTTCATTCGCATACTCTTTCATAGTTGACATTAATTAAATACATAAAAAACGTCAACTCAAAAAAGTGTTTATTTTGTCACAAGCATTTCATGGAAATGTAGAAGATAATATGGTATTACGATCCATGTTCAACTGCAAAATCACTCTTCAGGATTTTTTGTCTCTAGCTCTCTTCCAATCATCATTTATACTCAATGTTTCGCATCTCTCGTGAATTGATACGAATATCGCTTTCCGACGCAGTGCCGACTGATTTTCTGTCTAATACCCTTTCGAAAATTCGAAATTAATTATACATAAAATGGTGGCCCACCCACCTGAGTCTCCTTGTCCTCAAGATTTTAAAAGCAACCGAAGTCATAGAAAATAATTTATGGGACTTTTTAGGCATTTCTCTGCATAATGATGTATTGGTAATGCCGTCACCGGTACGTGATGTCTGTATGAGGTGATTAAAATTCTAAGATAATATACGGTTAATAGGTCTACTCGTAGGTGAGAGGATAGTGCATCCGACTCACGAGCCGAGGGTCTAGGGTTCGACTCCCATGGCTGG
>JAPMAG010003722.1:0-10058 GCA_036584685.1 Rhyacophila sp. Rhy_31_5
TTGAAAAAAGAACGATCTACTAAGTTTGTATGGAAAAGAAAAAAGCATTAAACGTTCATTTTAACAATTTTTATTTAATAACATTCTTAATCATTACATGGAGAAAATAAAACACCAATTCATTGGTCATCATGCACTTTACGTTTGTGTTAATGTGACTTTGACTTAAAATCTTTAAATAAAGTTTTTTGTGTATCCTGTAAAATTTGTTCTGTGAGGTTTACTCCCTTTTGCCTAAACAGGGTCGATATCTTAGTTATAATAAAACTGTATTATTAGTTCAAACGGCTTTCTGCACAAAGATTAACAGCAGATATAATTAAATGTCAACAAAAAATTCGACGTTAGACATATCACGTTCAATACGAGTATTTTGTATCAATCAATATTTTTTCAAAGTATGTATTCCAGTGCACCGTTCGGCACTATGTGACGCAATTAAAAAATAAATGCATGGAAGTGTGAAGCAATATGTACGTCCAATATGTAAAATACATCGATATGAAAAAAAATCAAATGAAATCCGACAAAAATTACACACAGTATTGATTTCTTATCTTATCAACGGCGGGGTTATCAGCGAAACGCTTAATTCAGCACCAAAACCCTTGACCCTATTGATGCAATATTTAACTGTTTATAGAGTATTACAATAAATTTAGCTAGCAACCATGAAGTGGCCACTTATTATGGTTATTTATCGTGTATAATATCTAAATATAACACGGATGTGTTACAAAATAACAAGTAAAAGAAAACGTCATCAATTGATATTGATGACGAAATCCGTTACAGATAAAAAAATCGAATTCACTTTGAAGCTATTGAAAAGATAATGAAACATTTACCATGTCTATGTCTTGGATTATATAGAAAACTTAAACAATGTTTGTCTATTTAGCTGAATCGGAAAAAAATGTATACCAAATCGTTGGCCACTCACTACTTGTATTACGAGACGTCAATGTATGTTTTAAACCGTCCGCGACGGAACACGTACGTCACAGGCGTCCAGACACAACACGCTTGCATATACTCGACAATGTACGTGTGCCGCATTTTCAGCTTTTGAAAAAACTCTTGTCAGTTTCGAATGATATGTATATATTGCCGATTGTATTATGTTGTTTTACATAATTTCTTGTGTACTGGGCGATATATCTACTATTTAACGGCGAGCTTTCATAATAATTTTCACATAGTTTTTCTTCCAAAGTACATTTTTCGGTCAAAACTGATTTCGTCTTGACCCGGGTTGGCCATGTGCTGAAAATGCCAGAATCAGTTCTCAATCGGCCATCAAGGCAACCGGATTGCGTCGTCCCGGGAGACCGCTGAACACCATATCACTTTTTCTTTTAACCATGTCCGCTCCGAAACGAATCGTATGTACCTCCACAAAGTGAAGTTGCTTTGACAGTTTTTAACAAGTAATAATCGTCAATTATTGGCTCAACCGTTTCGGGTTCGTGCCCTGGCTACAATACAAATGAATAAAGATTTGTAAAAATTTGCGACCCCCCGGCTCGTAAGTCACTATCCACTCACTCACGAGGGCGACGAACACCATATACGGAATGTATTCGGCGAAGTTACGGAACGCCAGCATGACATGGAAGGATGCAAGAATACTGGCCAGTGACAGGGACTCATGGAGGCAACATGTGGTGTCCATATACTGCGGCTACGGGACGTGACATTGTTTAAGAAATAATATTTCGTTGACCGCAAACAGTTTTCTAACATCTGTCAGAAAAAAGTTGAAGTGGAATAAGTTTACTTTGGAAATACACACCTCAATTATACTCTCAACCGACACCAATATATGTATATATATATGCATATAATACTCGAATCGATTCTAACCTCAAACTAAGATAGTTATTTGTGTATGACTACGCTATGTCACACTATAGTGGACAAGTGAAAGAGGGGCGATGCATAAAACAGAAGAGACATGCCAAACAGAACAGAAGATGCCAGTATCGTCGTCATCGGGAAAATACCTCCCATGTGGTCGAGTTAAACATGACAACATTGCAGTTTCAATTATTCTGCCGATTAAAAAAAACTCCATGTATATATTCCAATACATTATTACATCTAAAACTACGAAACGTATTTTCGATGTTTTAAAAAAAACAATTCGCAACTCGCGAAAAATATTTTTTAGTTCCTCCTGAATATGAATGACACATACATTTTTACCACATGGGAAGTATTTAACCGTTAACGACGATATAACACATTCAATGCGTTTAAAAATGTTTATTAAACCGTACGTTACGATAGTACAGGTTGAACCCCGTTACAGCGAACTTCGTGGCACCGTAAAAAGTAATTTTATTATGTATATCGATCATGTTTATGTAAAAGAGCGTAACTCTTAAGTTTTTTGAAAAGTGCTTTTATTTGAGAATTACTATGTACACAGCTAAATACACGTTCTGACAAAAGGAATTAAGCCTAAAATGCTGAATTATTATCGAAATCCAGCATTAAATTTTGAAGAGAAAAAACGACGATCTACTAAATTTGTGTGGAAAGAAAAAAGCATAAACACTAAATTTTAATGATTTTTTTAAAAACATTTTAATTATCAAGTCAAGAAAATACAACACCAATTTATTTGTCGTGTACACTTCAAGTTTGTGTTAATGTGACTTTGACTAAAAATAATGAAAACACATTTTTTGTGTCGATATATTAATATTAATTAATGTTCTCTACTGCCGATCATCGGTGGAAAGCCATGATATTGAAATAATAAAATTAAATCAGTCGCTACACAGTCCAAAATGTAACAAACGAAATCGATCACGAAATGTGTAATGATTATATTTGCGTACATATGAGTGTATATAAAAACTGTGTTAGTATTGCAATGCTTCGTTATATTGAAAATAAAGAAGAATTTGTACAAAAGTTGGCCTCCCACTATACGATTATTTATAAAGATGAGTAATATTAAAATAATGTACTTACTACTTAAAAGTGTTACTTGACTTTTTTCCGTTCAATTTGCATGTATAATATAAAAAAATCCTTATACTGAAACTTTCGTCACGTCGCAATTAATTATAATGGTATTTAGCCTGTATCTAGAATGCCACAGTGGTTATCAAGCGGGTTTTTCGAGTATCGGTCCGCAACAGCCGGTATGGCGTCTGCGGAGAGTGACCTTGCCTTACCGCGCGCTATCGGGCCAGTATGCCGAGCTCGTTGGCCAACTGCCAATCGAAAGCGTGCAACTAATTCTGTTAAACAAATACGCAATATGTATAATTACCTATTATAATAATGTATTCCTCATAAAATTCACTGAGAACACTGATCCTTGTATAGATCCGAACTTCTTGAGATATTATACATAGTTAATTGATTGACATATATATCAGTAGCATGGCAGAAGAAGAGCCCATTTGCATTTTTTTATTGTTTAAGTTTTTAAATATATTAATCTTCAATGTGGCAAAACGAGGCATCTATCAGTGCACTAATAACTAAATGCCAAAAGATTCATTTGGCCAGTTCAGTGGGCCAAAACAAGATGGGTCACAGTAACTGCTTATTAAATTATCAATGACATTAAAAAAACAAACCTTCGAGGAGTTGATATTGTTAAGTCAATAAATACAGAAATATGCCAATTAACATAAAGAAAAGGTTTAATAATTTCCTCCCGATAGATGAGAAGTTATTTTAAGATTTAATTTATTCTATACAAATATCATTGTTTTAATGAACAGCTTTCATATAGCTCTTGCCTTACGGTGATATTATCAGCACTGATGAAGATGAATGACGAAAAATATTGTTTATTTTGAATGAAAGGTTTCTATTCTCTAAATCAATTATGTTTTATTAAATAATATTAATTTTACCATTAGTGTGAGATTGGTTATATTTCAAAACATTCATTTACAATAGATATTACATACCAGTGAAGGCGAACCTATGACCCGCGGGTCAGACACTGGCCCAATGAGGCTTTTTAAATGACCCACGTGTTTATTTTTATAAACCGATTTTTTTATATCATACATACAGACAATCGAAAGAATTAAAAAAATAAAGAATAAATACATAATGTAGAATTTATAAAAAATAAAAAAAACGGGTGGACGTTGGATGTTGGCTAAATGATTTTCTATCATATCATTTACCCGTGTACGACACATGACAGTCGGTCATAAGCTTGGCGTGGATATTGCGATCATTTGTTATCAAATTTTTGGTGTTTCCAAATTATTGGTACCCCTTTTACCCCTCGAAACAAGACAACATGAGACATTTGAAACAATTGCAAAAATATTTTGATGGCAAAAGAGCCCGTTTGATATATACCTATCAGATATATTTCAGTTAAACCGAATATGAATATTTTTTCTTAAACCAAACAAACAACACCTAAACAGGTTATACATTACTTAAACTTTGTGTATAATACTCAAATATTTTATTTGCAAGACAAAATTGAAATCATATTTTCGCACTCCTCAACATTCTTGAAATTGACAGATGGATCCTTTGCCATCTAACTACCACCGATATTACGTTGATTCGTTTGCGCATATTCACAGTTATAATTATGGATAGGTCACATATTCACCGATCACAATATCAAACACTTGTCGAAATATATGAGTACGTCATCAGGAATTTTGATACCATTTGAATAAGTATAAAAATTACTATGAAATTTAATACTGGCGCTTGGGATAATACAACAGAATTTGTTAACAGAAGTTAAAACGATCTCTGAGGGTGCGCCATATAAATAGAAATGGAGTTCTTAAACTTTAGCAGTCCGAGGAACCCCTGTTGAAGAACACTTTTTTGCGGACCACATCACAACCCTAGGCATTTTACGTCGTTCTCGAGATTTAATTCTGGCTCAATAATTTCATAAACACTTCGTTATGATAAATATTGGTAAAAATGTATCGCTGGTTATTTTAATAAATAGTCCTTGCGATATGACATTAAAAAAAAAATACAGAAAAATCACAAAAATTATATAAAAATCACTGAACATAATAATAATACGTTCATGTTTTATTAATTGCTTTAAAATATATTTTATATTGCTCCGCGTTTCTTGCCAGTTCATCGTCTTCTTAAACTGTTTGCAACCATTTTTTATAATTTCGCGGACACCCGGTAACGGATACGCGGACCACAGTTTAAGAACCTATGCAATCGAACATTGCGCGGAGCGGGCAATTTTTAATGATTCGCGTAAAAGTATATTACTTCGATAAACGTAACATAACTTTTTAACTACAAGATAATTTCTATAGAATTTTGTAAGAGAAGACTAACTCATAATGTAAGAGGGTAATTTATTGTGTTTTGAAATTTCGCGCCTACATACGAACTAGTGTTTTAACGTATCCTGCAATATGCCGACAATATAACTAAACATAGTTGTACATGTCCCGTCAACGATGTGTTAAATTACAGAGTAAATCATTCCACAGGGAGTAGCAAAAGCGAATGCACACGATATCTTGGAAAAAACTTTACACGGAGTTGTGACCCAATCGGGGCTTGAGTCTACGAATTTAGGTTCGGTTCGACGCACTGCCAACGGACCATGACGGCCGACAATGTTAATTACAGATACACCTAGCGCTCGATATTAACTGTGGACTCTTTCATCCAGTTCGGACAAATTGTCAATTTTCGTATTGAGTTCAATTTAAAATAATAATTATTTTGGCGGAAAATGTGGGAAATCTACAGTTTATTTGTCAATATGACAATAATACAATGAACACAATATTCCATTGTATGTACACACGAATTTGTTACATGACAAACTGTCGAAAACTATAAAATAATCGAAATATATATTTAAAAAGTAAATTGGAACCAGAACGCAGTTTTCGCACACTATTTTTACTAATTTTACATCAAATAAAACAATGTTGGTTTCGTTTGTTACGGTATTTTTAAGTGAGAACCGTATAATGTAAATAAAAAAAACTAATGAAAAACATCACATACAACAACGAAACCCATTCACCTCAAAGTTCTTGCGCTCAATACACTAATTGAAAATACAAACAAGTGAATGAGGGAGTTTTGTTACAAAATCAAAATTTTGAGTAAATTGAGTTTAAGTTTTTTTTTGTAGTTTTGGTGTGTTTTACTGTAACTAGTTTTATTTTAGCATACAATTTTACTATACATACATGATTACGAACTAATTTGTTGAAAACTTGAAATGTGTCATTTATTTATAAAAACGTGTACATGATACATTCATCCACTAGGAAAAATAGCAAAATAAAAACAAATCATTTTTTTCAGTCTGTTTGCTATAAAGATAAATCTAATAAGTTTTTACCTCTAGAGTACATTTTTCCTACATTTTTGGCAAGTTAATCACAATATTAAGGAACACTTTAATATGGTCATCCGCAAACAACGAAAGAAACGATTACATACGATGCTTCAGTCACGGGCTCATAATAATTTGACAATTTGGTTCCGCCTTTGACTCGAACACAGAATGATAATTCGCTCCCAGAATCGGGAAACGTTGCCCATGCCTGGCTTAGACTAACACAAAAGAGGGGCGCTCAGTTCGGTTATCCGGATATTTGATTATCCTGATTACTAGCAATACCAATCGGCGGCGAGACAATCAAATTACCATTGAATTTTCCGGATATCGATGGCGATACTTCGCCAGGCCGGTTACGCACGGTCGAGTCGGAAAAACGTGGGCAATCATAACACTGTACAATATTCATTACGACGGACACCCGCACCCGCGGCCTTCGTCCCACGGGGTTCGCCACTCATATTCGGCGGAATGAAGACTATGCAACACCGGCCTTGTTCATAGCGATAAAAGTGGCGGAGGAAAAAATAAAATTGGAAGCTTACTCGCACCCGAAATAAAAACACCGCCCGAGAGGTAATTCGAGCCGGTGAAAAGGTGCGATGGGCCGCCTGTATGAAGGTGTATTATTTGGTTCTTTAAAAATTACACCAGCGTCTGTATTTTGCCTGTGTCGTCATTTTTAGGGATTATTCTTTTATTTATTTCCAGTGGCGTAGTTAGAAATTGTCATGTTTCTATGGACATCAATTGGTTAGTTCAATACTAAACATGACTACCGTACTCTAAAGTGATTCTGAGATAATACGGGATTAAGATTAAGGAAGAGTGGTTGCCAGAAAAAGTTATACATGTCAATGGTGTACCGATTCTTATTCGGTTAGCCATGCATGCCGTTGATAAATTGACGTTCCCCACGTAATTTGGAAGGAAAAAACGCTATATTTAGAAAATGTGGGTTACCTAAGTCTGGTACTGCCCCAGTCAATTGACTTCCGTCATTTGATCCTACAAAACGTGTTTTAAACATTTTCTAGATGTCAACTGATAGAGAGAGAGAGAGAGAGAGATCACAAAACAAGTGCTTTAATACCATAAACCAAAACAAAACTAACTGATGAAAAAAATTGGAAAATGACAATTTCATCCGGACAGCCCAATTTTATTAATACATTCAGGTACATAAACAGTGTAAAACCACCCTCCAGACTGCCCCTCTCTGTTCCTAGCCATCTCCCTGAAGTCATTTATACTCAACCTTTCTTCATATTTCGTGTCGATTGAAGTTCCCTTAAACACATTTTTGAGATTGTTGTACATTCATTACATTTAACAAAATGAGTCTTCTTACCCCCGAGCTTAACCGTACGTAAGGGAAGAAAATACTCGAGAAGCTTAGCGTTGTCATATATGCGAATTCAAAGCTTAGCTTTAACATTAGATCAAAATTTGTATGAAATAATTTACCACTGGTTTGCCCATTAAATGCTGTCTCTCACTTCCCAAAATTATTCAAGCAGTCGCTTGCAGTGGTACAGTGGACAGCGCGTCCAGTTGTGAATTCGCGTATCGAATTCTGGACTAGTAAAAAAGTTCAAAGTTTTTTTTATCTTCATGTATTTCTCCCTGATTTCAATACTAGTATTTAAACATACAAACAAAATCAACACGTGCTGATACTTACATACTACTTGAGGTATACACTGTAAGTCAACTGATTACAAGTAGTGGACAGGTGCAGAGTATGAACAAGTGGCAAGAGAAATATTTAAAACATATTTCCTTCAAAATAATCAGACCAGTTTGACAATATCAGTGTGCCTAAAGATAAGACTTGAACTCATCTAGAAAACAAATACGATCAATTTAGATTCGAATTATACTTCTCGTATTTATATAACAGACATAAATACTTCTGATTCTGCAAACAGGTGAAATGTTACAATAACTTCATTATTTTATTACATTAGTCAAAAAATAAGTTTATTTTGAACGCATAATAACACAGACATAACCAATTGTTTGTCTAATGATATGCCCAGAAGGCCGATGTTTGACAAACATTGCTTTCAGTTGTTCACAAAAGTTCATCCCAAGATGGTTGTAAAAGCTGATTACAACGATTATCCTTCATACTTCGCACGTGTACATTTTTTATCTTTACCATATTTATATTCAGTTTTGTGAAGAACTGTTGCCAAGATGAATACACGAAATAAAATAGGCGCTAATTTCCAGAAAATAAAGAAAAAAAGTAAGGATGCAGAAATATTCTATGTGTCCAACGCCAATATCCTAAATTCATGTTTAAGTGTCAAAAAAATATTAGACCTTTATGGATATTCAAATATGTATCTGGGTATAAGAAGCAGCGTGTATATTTTGAAAATATGCACTAATTGCCATTTGGTTTCAACTGAAATTAGTTTTTATTTGCAAATATTAGAAAAGATGATTTTTAGATTGTATGTTTAATCCATTGAGAAGCAAATAACATAGTGCTTCTATGAAAAATAAATGAATTATTCATCAAAACCCTTGTATCTCAGATTCAGCTTTTTGGCACTTGGTGCCTATTTTATTTCGTGTATTCATATATTCTTTTTTTTTCTTTTGACCATGTCCGCTTCGAAACGAAGCATATGGATCTCCACAATGTGAAGATTGCTTTGACAGTTTTTAGGAGTAGTAATCGTCAATTATTAGCTCAACCGTTTCGGGTGCGTGTCCAGGCTACAATACAAATGAATAAGCATTCGTAAAATTTGCGACCAGCACGGACCTCGGCTCCTCGTGAGTCGGATGCCACTATCCATTCACCTACGAAGGCGACTTGCTAATATATACGAGTATATAAGTATGCACCATCGTTTACTAAGATGAACTTGAGTTTCAATATGTCGCTCTTTCGTTTACTCTACAGTCTACACGCCGTGTGGTTTTCATATATTGACACCTCTAGTATTGTAACTAAAAATTACGTTTTTCACTTTTTTCGTATCTGTAGTACGAGCTAGTTATGCCATTTACAGAATTTCAACATTCATATTACAGTCAACCCCCCTATATCGTAAAAAATGGGAGTTCGGTATAGGAATCTGCAAATTGAAGTTTTTAAAAAATATATATACATACACATGTACTCGTATATGTACATACATGTTATTAAACGTGTACGTACAGTCAACCCCCCTATATCGTAAAAAAATGGGGCTTCGCTATAGGAATCTGCAAATTGAAGATTTTCAAAAAAATTATACATACACATATAGTCGAATATGTACATACATGTTATTAAAAGTGTACGTTTTGTAAAATAGAAACTACGCCATCAGAGGACCGCTATAGAGGGAACTGCCGGAAACGCTATAGGAAAATTCTCTATAAGGGGGTACGCTATAGAGGCCTTTACTGTATGAGTACGGCATCGTATATTATTGTAGTCGAACTTACACCGAGCTTTTGTCTCATTAAACCACTCACCTGTAAAGTTCCTATTTTGAGGTTACAATATTTTACGTGGGAGGTGTCGATATAATTATGTATAATTTTATACAAGAATCTTCTCTTTCTGCGGACTAATAGCTCTGAAATCAGAGCGAGCCTATTGTTAGTTAAAGCACCGACAGCTACCCCAAATTATATATCGACCGTGTTTAGGTAAAAGGGAGTAACCCTTACAGATCAAATTTTACAGGAGGCA
>JAPMAG010003727.1:0-10056 GCA_036584685.1 Rhyacophila sp. Rhy_31_5
ATACATACAAGGATTTGTATTCGTATAGTGTATATATATATATTATCACAGCTACACTACCGAAACTAGTCAAAACTCATGTCAACCTCATATCTGCTAATGTATAAACTTAATTATTACTCTCTTTAATTATGTTATACTGTTATCTGCAAACGCGACTTATTTCGCTACACTTAAACAATTAGTTTTTAATATAATTCTATAAAAAAAATCGTATTATCTTGTGGTCCATGTAGGTTTTTGGATAGCGCATATGACTCACAAACCAAGAGTCTAAGATTCATATCCTATAGTTGGTGAAAATTGCACACGTTTTTTCACGTGTATTTGAAACCATGATGACTTGGACTTAATTTGTTGAGCTAATAACTGACAATTATTACTCTTTTTAAAAATCTGTCAAATATCTTTACATTGTAAAGATCCAAATACTTTGTTTCGGAGTTGATATGGTTAAAAAAACGGAAAAAACTGCACTTTAAAAAAAATCCTAAATAATTTCATGAAACTTTATTTTTGTATTGGTATGAATATTTAGGACAATTTACTACAATCTGCTGAAAATCGTTGTTTGTTTTGGGATGACCTGTGTTTGTACAGATAATAACCCCAATTATTCCTTCATAATATGGGGGGAAATATTGAAGTTGTCGAAAGCTTCTAATAAATCATACGTTCATTAAATTTTTATGCCTTTATGTTTAAAATTACAAAATTCAATCAGCCGTGTATATTCAAAATATGCGTAATTTCGTTACAAATTTTCCACTGTACTCTAATTTAGTAATATTTATTCATATACATACAGCTGTTTAATATTCATCTCATATCATTACCATTACTTAACACGGTGAATAATTTATTTAAATCTTGAAAGCAAAAATATAATCTTACATTATTTACCTGCTAAAGTCAAGTTACAAATGACACTGTTAAGTGTATTCGGTGTTTATGTAGAGATATCATTTATAATACAAAAAATTAACTAGGCGTATAGATGTCAAATCTGTGAGTAGCCAATTTATAATGGGCCTTGAAATGTCAGGAGGCATTTATACTTGATGAGCACAATGATAAATGACATAAGCCTCTCGGATCCTCCTAGTAGAATTTAATGAATGCCTATTTCAAAATTTTAACATAAATGATTATTTGATAAATGAGAAGAAATGTTATTTTCTCAACGGTGTCTGTCACTAATAGTTTCACTATAACTTTCATATTCATATATATATTCTGGGAATAACTGATAATGCTTTGAAATTTCCAAATAAAGTCATTATTATTTTATAAATTTAGTAAATCGCTGTCGCCCTCGTGAGTAAGTGGATAGTGATCAGACTTACGAGCCGAGGATCATGGATTCGAGGCCCGTGCGGGTCGCAAATTTTACAAATGTTTATTCATTTGAATTGTAGCCAGGATACGAACCGGAAACGGTTGAGCTAATAATTAACAACTTTTACTCGTAAAAAATGAATTTTAAGAAAATCTTCGTGCTTTGAAGATCCCATATGCTCCATATCGGAGCGTATATGGAAAAAAAAAGAAATCGCTTGTGTATAGTTTTCGCCAGTTTTTTTAAATGTGTATCAAACAAGAAAATTCCATACAGACATTCGAAAAAAAATTGTTGCGCTCCCACTTATTCTAAGCTCTTTGCCCGATTTAGTTTTATAACAATCTGTGTCTCAAATGTAAGGAATGATCGACGGATAAGGTCCTATGAATCTAGAATTCTTAAAAAAGTATTTTTAGGAGCTATAGTTTGCACTCAGCCCTTTGCCTACCATAGAAAAAGATGAGTGGATGAAGTCACGAGAGATATAGAAATTTTAAGTGTAAAAGTTAATTGTTGACCTCGTAAAAGGATCGGATTTTAAATTCCATACCTGGAAAAAAAATATAGGTTTTTTTCATGTAGAATTGAAGCCAGGACATGGACCTAATTGATTGAGCTAATATTTGATAATTAAAAGTCTGTGAAACAATCTATACATTATGAAGATCCATATGCTTCCATTTGGAGTGGATATGGTAAAAAAAAGAAATGTAAAAAACTGCTGAATTAAATAAACATAATAAAAATAGTTCTGGCATTATGCCGATCCCACCGGAATAAAATTGATTATGGTTTGTTCAATTAGTTTTTTTTAAATTTGTATTTAATTATCTGGTTCTTGATTATATAATCACAGTTCTTTAATATTGAGATCAATGAAAATGAAAATGTCTAATTTTATACTTATTATGATAATTGTGTAGGTTATGCATAATAGATATCGTTTTTTGCTTACCCAGTACTAACTAAGCTCACAAAGCTTTTGATTAAATTTTGATTAAATTTCAAAGATTAATCAAGTACACAGATTCGACATAAAATAAGGTATTTGCTCTACAGATACTTTAGCTCTGTCTTATTGTCAACTGTCACTCAATGTCGTAATGAGAATATTACATTTTTCTAAATTTTCGTAAATATCAAATTTGTGAACTATTTTTTTTCTTTAAAAGTAGACTGTTTTTCTATCAAATCACAACTGTAAATAGTATAATTATTTTCATATTTGAATGATGTAGGTGAATTCATTATCTACGGGGAATCCCCATATTCTTAAAATCTCTACTACGAGTATACCTCGCTAGCCTGACGAACAATCTGCACTCTCTGCACAGGTCAGCATCGGCTAATCGCCGACATCACTAATTGATGCTTGCGAACCTTCGTGCGTCTCCCCTGCTGTTTTGCAATTCTGTTTTGCGTGAGCACAATACAGCGAACACTTTCGATGCAGCAAATTTACAACTAATTAACAAAATTTTTATATAAACTACAGTACTATAGGCCAATAAAGAACTAACTAACGTAGTTAATCGATAAAATATTTGCAGTATAAACACGTTAATTTAAAATCGTTTTTAATATCATGTTACAACCAGAGTGTTTTGAGAATTTGGCTATAAATGAAGAATTGAGGCTGAAATTGGGGATAGACTTAAAAATGTGAAATACTGAAAGAATTGAATTTTTAATTGAGCGAATAACCAACGGCTCGTGGCGTGTTTGATGCGGCCCGTCATGAAATATGATTAAAAAAACAATGCAAATTTACCAATATACCGATTATTTTAGTAACTAAAATTTCTTTTGGAGAACTATCATGAAGTTACGCAAACTCGATATTTTACGAAATTCGAAAGAAGAAAATCGGAGCTAAGATATACTATTTTTCCTGAAAATCCTTTAATATTAATTCTCATTATTCAAATTATAGAATGCTCCAATCAACACGTCTTTACTTATAATTTCTAATAAAGAATATGGAAAGTAGAATTATTACATTTATTTTGTATTATTATTATAAAAAAATCATTGAACACAAAGCATATTGTATAGTCCGTTCAATAATTACTTAAAAATACAAAATTATGTCTTTTTACTACAACATTTTTTTTTTTAATAAAAAAAAATCATTTAAAATATTTGCATCACAAGATACCGCTGGCATGAACGTGTTAATGGCGGTCAAATAAAAGAACATGAAATATTACGAACGCGCCAGTTATGGCGATAAAATAATTTCCCGCGCAAAACTCGGCCACACCGTCTGGCGGAAATTTTTGTTTATTTTTCATCCATTCTCTCTTCTCTCTCTCCCCGGGATTGATTCCCGACAAGGGCTTTTTTAATTGCCCTTTCGCTGACGAAGGCTCTCTCATAAGTTTGCTTCCATATAATTAGTGCTATAGTGAAAATTGTTCCAATGTTTATTCTTCAACAAACTAGGAAAAATTTGTCACTTAAATTTTTAGAAGTGTTAATTAAAATATTTTTTAAATGTTTATAATAATGTTATTGTTTATCTTAATTGCACGTATTGTATTATTTCAAAAAATGAATTTTATTTTACTTTCGTTAATGTTTATGAGTAATTTCTTTTCGGCATTCATTTTTTTAGACTAATGTTTTACAATTTCAAACGTTTTTTATGTATTTGTAAAATATTTTGCAAATAGTTCTGTTTTATTAATGGATCTAAAAACGGAGGGTCTAACAATCTAAAATAAATTGCGTGTTTTAGGCATAAATGAAAATATATAATTTAAAAATTAATCCGATTTGTATAATCACAAATATTGCGTTGTGATGTAAATTATCCAGTGGCACCCAAGAAACATACAATGACTAAATACCTCAATTTAAAACTACAGGAATAATTGACTTATTAAGGCCGGTGAAAATAAGCAACAGAAAAAAATAAGAAGCGCGTTTTATAAATAAAACTACGAGTATGAGTGATGTCTCCCACACTGGATTGACTTCATCTCACGATGGTGGATATACTTTTTCAATTAAATCACCTTTTCCCCGGTATATGTAAATCCATTATTTACAAAGCGAGCTGATTGGATTGTATCTTCTTTTATAATATTAATCAATATGCAGACTCATTAGTAAGTCATGGTTTTAGAATGTTAAATGGGTCAAATATAGATTTGCAAGAAAAGATAATTTATTGTTGTCTACTGTAGTCAAATAAAATCAATAGACGCACAATCAATCAAAAATAATATTTATGCAACTATCATTTTTTTTTAAATCAATATATTATTGTTATGACTATCAATCATTTATACTTGGATTTATATGATATTTCAGTTTGACTAACCTCATTTAAAAGAATATGGCAGCTCACAAGTGTGCTGTAAAAAAAAATATTCGATAAAAATCCCATTTTCTTACTCGTACACGTTTCATTCGAAAACGTCATGATTTTATTATGTAATTCTTACCATAAATAAATTGTTTTATATCTGCAAATCGATCTCAATTATGTTGCAATTAGTTGTGTATTTTAATTAAATCATACTCGTTGATATAATTACACAGTTTAAGTCTGTGTACTGATTTCTAAAAAATATATTATAAAATCAAAATCGGTTGGGTTCGACATTTTCGATTGATATAAAACTGTATTTTTATTTCAATAGAATATCTTTCTATCGAGATTCATTTGTTAATAAAACATACAATATTGAAAAAATAACTAATCTTTAAAATAGATCATTTTACAATAATAATCACCGTTTTGTCTTTGAATATATAATTGTCAATCAAAACCTAGAGAGTTGTAAGTTTAAATACAATTTATTATATTTTAACTATGTATTTTTAATAATAAACACTCTTCTAAACTATATTTTGTTTTATATACTCGTATAAATCTATTTTCACCTTATAAAGTCATATGAGTTTAATGACAAATTCCATTATGTTTTATTTTAGTTTATATAAATATTCTTTTTTTTTTACAAAATTGTTATCAACTTAAGAAATATCACTACACTTTACTGAATAACAAAAAAAATAATAAATGCATTATACTGTACATTTTAGTAGTGGTAGAAACTGCTGTTTTCGGATACTGCTAAACGGCGTAGTTTGAACGGTCACCCAAATCTATATGCACATTATTTCGCCATCGTTCAGGCAAAAGTCACCAACCCTAAAAATATCACTTTGAGATATCGCAATTTGAAAGTTTGAATATAAAGAAAAAATCAGATTTTAATGTTTTATCTACATTACCTAATGTTTTCATGTATTAATAAATTATTTGGGTTATTTGTATCTTTTGATACTAATTAATACATCTGGAAGGTTTTGTAGTAGGCAAAGAGAGTGAAAAGTAGTAATGAAGATAATGTGATAAACAATAAGGTTTATTGAATGAAATGGGTTTTTAAAGAAAAAACTGACTACTTATAGAAAATTGCCTAAAGTAAAGAAAGATTAACATTATTTATACTGTCAATTCTTGGTAAAAAGCCATTGTACCAAAATAATAACAGTTTTTTTTACATACATTACCACAGAATTTATTTAAAAAAATATTTTCAAGACTAATTTTGTCTGTTAAGACATCGTTAATTAATTCAACTCAACAGACATGTTAAGATTGTACCGATAGTCATTTAGTTGCAAATAAATATTTTTTTAAATATGTTTTCCTGCTATTAATACATATGTGATAAACAATCTACTGGACTTAAAACACAACGTACCGCTACTGCCTCATTATAGGCAGGTATCTTAAAAATAATGTTTAAAAATTATAAGGATCATATTTAGTGAAAAAAATGAATATTAGTGATTTCTATATCAAAAATGTATACATAGAGAATATTCTGTTGCCTCAAAGTAGTACCTGATACTAACGGATATTGAGTATACGTGCATCTAGTTACTTATTTTGCATCAGCAATTCCTTGTAAGTGAATATTCTCAAATATCGAATGAGACTTTTTTTCCTGTTTGTCTCACATTCTTTGATCTTTTATCTTCCTTTAAAACGGTCCCAGACTCTATCAGCGCTGTCCACTGGAGCCTGACATCTTCGCATATTTTATGCTAATCAAATAGTCTCGTAATTTGCGTGCGCTTGGCTTTCGTGTCTTCTCGATTCTCGACTTTCCATTGACAGGCTACCGTTTTCTGCTTGCAGCTACTTCTCTCTTGTGTTGTGGATTTTTTTATACGGTATTATAAAACGCTAGCTGTCGAGTTTCCGGAATCGCTTCCAACTTTATAATGTGTGCATTTTACTGCTCTTTTTACGCTAATGAGAAAATAAAAAAAATATCTAACCTAATTTGTATTTTCCGCAATCAAACTTTTCAATCTGTAACACTAATTTTTCTTACGTTTCAGTGTAATCATGAAATATTCCATATTGACCCTGTTTAGGTAAAGAGGCGTAACCCTCACGTTTTTTAAAAGTGCTTTTATTTGAGAATCATAATGTACACAACTAAATACACGTTCTGTCAAAAGGAACTAAGCCAAAGATGCCGCCGAATTATTATCAATATTAAGTTTTGGATTTTGAAAAAATAACGACCTACTAAGTCTGTATTGAAAAGCAAAAAGCATTAAACGTCAATTTTAATATTTTTTTCTTCAATAACTTTCTTGATTATCAGATCGGGAAATTGAAACACTACTATTACTATTGGTCTCCATGCACTTCAAGTTTGTATTAATGTGACTAAAAATCGTTATAACACGTGTTTTGTGCCTCTTGTAAAATTCTTTCTGTGAGGGTTACTCCCTTTCACCTAAACACGGTAGATATGACAAATAATAAATCATATAACTACCCAAAGCGGTGACTAGTAACTAGCAAATTCAGTTTTCAATAACTAAAATCGCACTATTAATTCAATATAATTACTGAATAAGGGAGTAACTGAACAGTTTTTTTCTCATTTTTTCAAAAAAAAAATATTTTTTTTCATTGTTCATTGTTAATGATATTATACTTCATTATCTCTCTATGTCGCCCTTATGGGTGAGTGGATAGTGATCCAACTCACGAGCCGAGGGTCACGGGTTTCGAGGCCCGTGCTGGTCACAAATTTTACAAATGTTTGTTCATTTTTATTGTAGCCAGGACACGAACCCGGAACGGTTGAGTTAATACCTCGTAAAAAATACCTGTCGAAATAATCTTCACATTGTGAAGATCCATATGCTTCGTTTCGGAGTGGATATGGTTAAAAGAATCCCTTTATAATAATTACCTATTGTAATTCATATAAACTGGTACTAGAATAATTCTAGAGAATATAATTTATTTTAAGAAATTTGTTAATATTATGTTTCAATATTTCGTCGTGAATTATCATACTCCTCTACTGTGACAACATGCGATTTCGTACAATAGTACTCATTTAATGACCATAAAAACTAATAATTAGTACGAATTTTACATAAATATAGACCTGGTAATGTTCCCTCTCAAAAACGATAATCTATACGTTATTATACACATACCCAGTCGAATTTTTAGTTTATTCAAATAATATTTGGATATTCGTGCCTACTGAAAAATAACATATGTATTTTGTATTTGATTGATACTTCGAAAAGATTGTCTACATATTCGCAGCTACATCTTTTGAACTATATTTTACAATAGTAAATGTTTGTTTATCTATACATAAAAGTCTAATAATATGGAAAAGAAACGACTTTTTTTATAAATAAACGGATATAAGTACAACTCGTCGTATTGTTCACTTAGCCCGCATAACCTTGTGGGCATTGCAGACTTTATGAACATTTACTTTTCCGAGTTGAAAACTTTACTTTTCTCTTCGCTCCAGCTTTCATATATTATATCGCTGGAACAAGCGCTTTAAACTTGTATGGAAGCTTTCCCTATTCGCACTTTATATTTTTATGAAACACTGTTTTCTAACAACCGCTTAACTTCATAATTTATTAACAATCCTTACTTGCGAGATTTTAATTTACGTTACTGCGAGTACGTTTAAATTCTAAAGGAAAGTTTTTTTTTTAATTTAACATTGTTTGAAAATATTATTTTACTAAACATGAAAACAAATTTTACTTAAAATTTGCAGAAGTATATACGTATCTATAAAGTGTATTGAAATCTGGATGCTATTTTAAATCAAATTTTATAAATCGTACTTCTACGCGTTTGACGCAAACAAGGTTATAATATGCTGAATAAAGTTTGAGGACAAAAACAATATTGTTGAGACTGCCAATAAATGACTAAAAATATATGTTACGACTAGATCCGATGAAGAAACTGGCAAATATGATTCAATTCCGATGGTACATGGCTACGAAATTAAACGGAGAGTTTTAAAAAACACTAGGTAGCTTTTGTGAGCATAATTACTTTTTTAAAATACACTATATTTATTTTTGTGGTCTGCCACAGAATTGTAGAAAGAATTTTAGTCAGCTGTGAGTAGTAAAAGGTTACGGAGTACTGGTCTAATGAACTGTCCCTGGAGATATCAACTCTTATATAAATTGTAAATACGTAACGAAATTGTTTATATTTCTTTTAAAAAATAGAAGTGATAAAAATGTAACAATCCAGGAATATGCAGTACTTTCATTATATAACATAATCACCATAAAATAATTTAAAAATTATATAAAATACCAATAACATATTCTCATTTAATAATACACTCGTACATATTTAAAGCTTTACTGTATGAGTTTTCCAACGAATTTTGTTATAAGCGTTTTCTTATTTACATTTCGAAACGAGTTTTCGCAGAAACAAAATCCCGTTTAAATTGGAGTCTATAAAATGTATAACACAAGCGTTCTAGCAGTATGGTCTACAAGTAAAACTCCACGAATTCCGACATAGGAACTAAGTTTGCATTACCTATGCCAATATTAAAAAGCCCGCCTTTCACTTCTCAATTTAACCCGCGTTTGTATTTGACACTATCTGTCTACGGGTTCTCTCTGGTAGAGCTTTTGTATCTATGTTATATATTTGGGTACAAATCTATGAAAAATTTTGAACATTGTGAATACGCTCCTGGTTTGTAAGCATCAAATATGCAAATATTTATTTAGTTCAATCAGACTACAATCACTACATAGCAAAAACTATTTATTGGACCAAATAATTTAAACAATGAAGGATAATACGAAACTCATTTCATTATAAAAGCTGTTTCAGTTTCTACGCTTTTAATGAAACTTTTATTATTCTTGAATATTAATGACACATTACCATGTACAATTATTACTCGGCTTATCAATGTTTTAATAATTGATAGTACTCTTGATACGCTTTAATTTCATTTAAATATTATTGATTAAATGGCAACACTTATTATTTGACATATGACGTTGTTAGTTTTGCAGTTTAAATGTTACAATTTTGGAATTAGTTTAGAATTGTAATAAAAATGAAATTTCTATAATAGTCTCAACTTTATTTTGGATGTAGTAATTTTACATTGAAATGATACAAATTTATCAATAATGTCGAAGTATGAATATATACATTCTAAAAGTTTATTTATTTATTTATTCTTTTTTCTACATATTATGGACATTACAAATTATAAGTTCAGTACGTTCACTATATGAAGAGAGATATATATATAATTAATACAACAGTCGATAATACAATAATACAACACTGGTAGTAAAAATATCCAAAAATTATATCATATATTAGAAAAAAAAAAAAAAGAAAAAAC
>JAPMAG010003731.1:0-10055 GCA_036584685.1 Rhyacophila sp. Rhy_31_5
CATGTTATCGATTTGATCTTCTAACGCGAAATTCTGATACCGACACTACCCAGGATTTTAAAAGATTTGAACCGTGTAGAATTCAAATTTATCTTTATGAAACAACATTATATATAATACATCATATTGTATGAGTTTAACCAAGAAAGCTGTCCTCGTTATATTATAAATGTATTTTCCAAGTAAGTGTCTCATAGTTTCATCGCGTTGTAGCGACCAGGTCTGATTCCTATTTATATAATTAAAATTGCGTTTTTTTATGTTTACTTTTGTGTTGACAATGGCTTATGAATATGGCATATGAAGAGCGATACGAAATCTTCTCATATTTAGTAGATTTCTACGTATATATATGAGGATATGGTTAAAAGATACTACCCACTGATCCGTGAGTACTCACTCGTAGCTGTATATCTATCTGGCAAAAATAATAAAAGTTTTGGCAAGTTTTCTCCGCGTCGATTTTCAGCCTTACCGCAGCGAAGCCGCACGGAGCGGTATCAACATGGAAATTAGTGCAAACATCCACAAATAGAAGGATATAGATGACAAGCTGTTTACTTTTTTGAAAAAAAGGCCTTGAAGTTGGCAGGGGTCAATGTGAGGACTACAGAAATTCTACACATACAGTGGTGCACCTAGAATAAAGTTTTGCGTAAAATCTTCATGGAATACTTTTGCCGCTTATTAGTAATGCGCTTGACGTTCGTTACGTCACTGCATATACGCTAATGGGTGTAAAAACGTAGCGGATATGGCGGTGCGTTAAAAATTGATTGTATTATTATAACTCAAATGATTGCCTGGGAGCGAAAATTTATATTCCATCTAACATTAAAGTTTTTGTTCGCTTAAAAGAATTCTAGAGATAGCCAAACAAGCTAATATACACATTGTGGCACGTAAATTTAACATCATCGTATAAAAATATCTAAACGTCTGTATATTTATAAAGATTTTTTCACAGTCTTTATTTCAGTATGGTTCAGCATTTTATTAAATTTATGAGTACAATTTCAAAGATTTTCTTTTGCTCGTTTCGCCTTGCGAGAACAACAGCGAGAAAAGTGGAGTCAGCGACGAGGGGTGAGGGTGGTGGTATATCCTGAGTACAGCCTGCCGTAGTATATGGGCGGGAGAGCGTGGGAGGGTTAGTAGTAGGGTTTGAAATTTTCAGCGATCGATTGAAGTACTACGTAGTTCTGCAGTGCACTCATGATATGCGTACTTCGCAAAAAAGCTTTTGTCTCGTTTTATGTTACGCAAATATTTTGTAAGAGTGTCCTAAATTCTTTCGTTGCTGAAGATTTACTTATACGGCTTTTATAATAACGTGCAAATCTTAACACGACCGCTTAGGTCTTGCAACATCCTGCTGTAAATCGATCCATAAATCACAGGAACTCTCAAATAAAACGATTGTTATAATTTCATACTCGTTTATAAGAGTATATAGTACAAATCATTTAGGACATATTGCGTGTTAAATGTTGATAATGATGAATTAGTTTTCTTTAAAATGTCTCCAAAATAATGAATTTTAGTGCATTTCCGTTAATTATTTCAATGATATGTTGTGATATCAGATTTATAAATCAACTTAGTTACGAATCCCCGTATTATTTATTCATGGTCAGTGATAAAACGTGAGGAGTCAGTCTTGTGTACAAGTATACATTTTTATTTAGCTTAATTGAATTAAGATACAGGCGCCGGGACGCCTTACACGATAGGATAAAATAATCAAACAACACATCCTAACAGAGACATCTCGTAGGGTACAACAAAATATCAATATGCTCACGTAACACCGTAGATACTCGTATACTCATTCGAACCAATATGCATTTTTCTCTAGTATGGGACTTAATCTGTGGTATATATGTACTCATATAAAAAAACTGCTATTACAAATTGATAGTAGTAAGTTAGTAATATATTTAATATGATGCAGTAAAGCTAAGAAAGCAAGACATCGATATTAGGTAACAGCGAAAGTGTGTTCCAATGATTGTTTTCAAAATAAATACTTATTGGTTAATTAAAATGTATTGTACATACATAAAAGAAACCACGAAAAAATACTGCTACCTATGAGTATACATTTGGGAAAGAGGGTCATATTAATTTTTGTAACAGTTAAGCTGTTATGTATTCACTATATAACATTTTATCTTATAGCTTATATTGATTAGCCTTGGTGAATTATAAACCAATTGATATTTGTATTGTTACAATATTGTAGTCTCATACTGCTTGAAAAAGAGCAAACATAGTTCAATATTCGGTCCTTGTAAATTTATTGGTAAAGTGATTATTCTCGTATAAAATAAAATATGTTCTCCAATAAATGAAGTAATACAGACAAAAAAGTGTTATTTCTTTAGTGAAACATAAAAAAAGCATACACTGAACTGATTGAATTGAAATAAAATGCAAACTATGACTCTCATTTGCGTTTAATGAAGCATTAAAAAATAACATTTTATATAATGATATGTGAAATAGAGTAAGTCAAAATCGTATCATACATAAAATTGAATTTTAATAGTTATATATACATTATACGATATTTCTAATTACTATAGAATAATAATATGCAGATAATTATGAGAAAAAACCAGTGACTCACTGTAAAACGGATACGTTATAAATGAAAAATCAAAAGTAACAAACACCGTATAAAAATCACGTTTGTTGTGTTGAATTCACATGCCAGGTAGGTATGATTCAGTCAAACAATGTGATCAAAGGATTCCCCCGTCTGTCTGTGTCCATCAATCGATACGTCTCGACTGATGGTTGGGGCATTGGCATAAAACGTGACAGCAAACATGACGTACAATATGCAACACTCAACTATAATAGTAAACTTTTAACGAAGCGGTTAAATTATAAAATATTACTATTTTAAATTATTTACGATCTTACATACACTTCAGTGGTATTTTTCTTCTGCGCTGATATTAAATATTATTTTAGAAAGGCGAGATTTTAATTAAGATTTCAAGACACTTCGCTTTCCACAGATACGAGTACATTTAAAAAAAATATTGTATTGAATGATAAAAATCTTACAACGAAATAAAATTGTGGCAAGATAAGATAACACAGCTGGCATCTAGTTATTAGCAATAACTACCAGTGACATTAATGAACGAATTAATAATTGTTGCTAGAAATGATAAGTATTTTGAAGTGAACGTTTTGCCATAAAACAGGTCAAAAATCGTTAGACTAATGTAAAATAAAATACAATATTTCATTACCGTTTAGATACACGTTGATATATATGTATATGTACCCATGGCGAAATTCGCGAAGTCGCCCTCGTGGGTGAGTGGATAGTGATCCGATTCATGAACCGAGGGTCATGAGTTCGAGGCCAGTGCTGGTCGCACATTTTACACATGTCTATTCCTTTGTGCCAGGACACGAACCCGAAACGGTTGAGCTAATAATTAATAACTAATAACTCGTAAAAAATGAATGTTAAGAAAATCTTCATGCTATGGAGATCCCATATGCTCCACATCGGAGCGTATGTGGAAAATAAAATAAGGGGAGAGATGTATAGATGTAAAAAAATTGTGTTCCTATATAATGAGTATTTAAAAAAATAAACAGTACAAACATAATATGAACACACTTACTATTTCCGTTTTACTGAAATGTTTACTGACTTAAAACGAGTTTTTCGTTAATTTTATATGAAAAGTTTGTCTGATCCACAAAAACCGATATTATAGAGTTGCTTCAGAAATCAATATAACGAGATTTAACATTAGTTACGAGCGGTGGCTTAGTAGACATTTTGTTTTTTTGAGTCCTATGGTCACGGATTCGATTCCGCTGGTCGCAATTATTTTGAAATAATACTTATATGTGTAATCGGGATATTTATCTAAATTTTCAAGCTAATAATTAACAACTATTACGAGTACTATAAAAAAATCTTCACATATTGAAGATATCATAATATGTTCCATCTCGGAGCGAATATGGAATGAAAAATGTATATTTATTCACTGAAAAAGAACCTCGAAGAGTGGCACATACACTATAGAATACTTCGTATTATTTAAATAAACTAAAAGAACTCGCTTCAGCATACTTGCAAAATATTTTTATTACGTGTTTCGGTTGCATTTTGAAGTGTGCAAAGCGCACTGACGTGGATGAATGCAAGTGTCTGGGAAACCGACGTGATGTCTAGGGCAAAACCATGTGACCTAAATTTAAATTTTCGCAAGAATTGAACCTTATTCGGGTGGATAATGGTTTATTTTAAGATTTATGAAACTTTGCCGACAAATTTTGGACTCAATCCACAAGATATCAAATGTACTGAAATGTTAAATAAATATTTTTTTATAAACATCGCAAAACATAATGGTGTGAACATGCAACGCCGCACGTCCGATAGAATATCGATGAATTAATTATTTTGTACAAAGTTGAGAGTGATATCCTGACAGCTAAGGCTGGTTTATCTAAAAATGCGTAATTCCGGCTTCGAATACTATATATTATAACGTATTCAAAAAATAACAGTTTGTAATAGCATACAAATATATTTAAAAAATTAAAACCGTACCCGACTGTTATGATATTTACAATGACGATAATGTTGTAACAGATGAAATCGGTATAGATTTTAAAATAAAGTTTGTGCGAAAAGTGTAACAAGCTCAATTATTTTGATATACTGGATATTCATCCAATTGTTTACAGTAAATAAGTAACAATTGATATTACTATATGGGTTAACCTTTACCCGCACGCAACTACAGATACGTCATAAGCGTTACATTACCACATACAAGTGCTGGACGATGTACGCATAGCCTTCTAACGTTTAAAAAAATCTGCTCAATTTTATTGATATCCCATGTATGCAAGTGCATGTTATATTTAATTTTACCATATTTTTTATTGCTTCACGTATTTCTTGGGCACTGGGCGATGTACTAAGCATATTAGTAACGGTATTTAATGTTAGGCTGTTAAAATGTTTTAAAAAATCCCATAATTTTATTGCAAATGACTAACAATATAAACACAAATTTAATACGTTGATGAGAGGCGCAACAAATATTAAAATAAAACAATTAATACAGGAAATCATTTATGTAATGAAATAATTTTTCAACGAGTTTTGCGCAATGATGGGAAACCGTTACTCGTATGTTGAAATATTGCATTAGAAGTGCAAAATATTCAAAGTGCTGATATTGCAAAAATATATAGACAAAATATCCTAATAAACTAATTCTGTTCAGTTTGATTTTCTTGCCTAAACGCGAAACGTCACACAGTGGTGTACGAGTACACTCTGCTTAAGACAAAATATTATTCGGTATTTGATTGTGAAGTCAATGTCGTTAGAATTTCACATTTCCTCAAGAGTATTGCGAATTTTAAACACTTCACGAATTGAATTAGGCCTTCAAAAATATCTAACAACAAAGTATTGAAAATATTACATTTCAACAGATGTGGTTTTAATATTTTTCTATCTGAGAGATTTGAATACAAAAAAGCAAAATAACATTTTTACTAGGCGTTATTTATTATACAGCGCTTCGATCCGCTCAGATTTCTGGCGAAGTGCACAACTCACTCCCTTTAGTCGTTTGCACTCATCATTTCTGTAAATTTTGCGTCGTTACAGAGTCATCTATTTCTGGGGCGACCAAGAGTCAGTACACATGCAAAATGTTTTTTTTTTTTTTTAACTGGTTGAATTATTCTTCGGAATATCTTATTTTCAAATGCATGCACAGCCTTCTCTTGTTTCTTCGCTGGCCTCCTAATAAATCTTTAGTATTGCTTAATATATTTTGGCAATTAATATAGGCGATTGACTTCATGGACACCACTGACATAGCGGTTTGTACAAAAAAAAATGCTGCAGGCGAGCTTCTCAGAGGTCACGAGAAAAAACAAATCGACACATTAGCTGGTCACTCGCGCAAAGCGAGCGTAGTATGCGTATCCGCCAAAATTAAGGTTTTAAGATTTTGACCCGAATACCAGAAAACTAAAAACATAATCATCATAAGTATTGTTAATAATATCCATTCAATTTATCATCGTGTTAAAAATAGGAGGCTTGAAAGCTAAAATTTTTTTGCAATCACAAATAGGTAATAAATAAAAGTAAACGTCACATATTTTTAAAGATGAATAATGAACAAGAATATACACGTTGGCTGTCAAATCATAAAATCATAGACAAGACAGCGCCGAGTCAACCATTAAAACTCAAAACTTAATGATTTTTTTAAATTCCACATACTTTCCGAAATGGAGCATATGGGATCGTCACAGTGGAAAGATGTTCTTAACAGTTATTTTTTACGAGTAACAGTCGTTAATTATTAGCTCAACCATTACGGGTTCATGTCCTGGCTACAATACAAATAAATAAACATTGAAAATATGACTAGCTACGGAGCTTAAAAAAACAAAGAGCCTATGTAAGAGCAATGAGAATATCCGAAGATTGAGTGATTAACAGATTTGTCAATTACGCACGTGTCTCGCTGTTCATTGATTCTAACGCCATTTTATATATTTTCAGACAAATTTAATAAAAAAGATATCTTTAAGTTATTGTGTGATTCTGTCAATTAAATAACGAATTCTAGTTTGCCAATTGAGAGTTTGATTTAGTGATACATCTTCCTAAAAAAATTAAACAACTCTTCAAAACATAACAGTATGTATATTATACTTACACGCAACTTTCACGTTTTAATATAAACCTACTACTATTAATAAATCGATTAGTTTGCTGCACAAGTAAAATTATGTCGATATTGATTAATTTTTACGGAACCATAAATCAACATGAGCAATTAAAACAGCCGAAAGGTCAAGAAACTTCTTATAAAACGTGATTCATAAAACACTGTACGGAGATATTCGAACACATCGCGTTACATAGATTGATCGCTGATAAAACAAAAGCATTTGGAAAAATCGTGCCGGTCCTATTCAGATATTTAACATTCAAAATATTCCCAGACAATATCTCTGGACTAGTAACTCAAAAATATATTACGAAAGAAAGATATTTCACTTTTTGTAACAAAGAATATGAATCACGAAAAGTTTTACAACACCACACAAATCCATATTATGGTCGTTGACGGGAAAATGCGTGCTATATGGTCGAATTAAATGACATTTCACAGAGTTTTAACTATTCTACCGATTGACAAAAATCGCCTATATGTACATCTAAAACTACAATACAAAGCATATTTTCGACGTTTTAAGAAACAATTCGTACTGTTAACAATCGCTCTTTAGTTCCTCCTGAACAATTATAGTTTTGACACATGGGAGGTATTTTCCAGTTGACGATACTATATTAAAATCAATATTTTTTTAGGAATTCTATACTCAAAGGACTAGAGAGTTAAGGCTAAATATAGTTGGTACTTTATAAAAAAATCGAATCAACCAAAATGTTATTGTAATATATTGTAGGGGGAAGATAGTTATATTTTCACGTTCCTTCATAAATGATTATAAATTTAAGCTAGTTAATAAAAGCAGAGAGGGAACACTTTCTTTGTAATACTTACAAAAAAATACTTATATTTGTATAAAAAATGAAATTTTCACATAAAATAGTTGTTTTGCCCTTTCTACAAAATACGACAATATACACATTTTAACACACCTTATTGGAGAACTATTATATATACGTCATTTTATAAAGATGAAGAAAGAATATTATTATCAGACAAATGAATTCCAACCATTGCATCGAAATCACAGAGTAAAACCTTTTCTTGCATAAATTTTCAAATATAAATTTCAAAGAACATATGAGTAATAAATACTTTTTTTGAAAAAGATAATAAAATTTCTTGGAGAATTTATATTGACTTAGATTTTTATGCGTATGCTTTATGTATGTGTTTTTTTTAATTCACAACAGTGAATTTGAAAAAAAAATCATTATATATTAACACTTTAGTAGTATGGACTGCCAATGATAACAATATTGAAGTATAAACAGAAATATAATTAAATTTCTTTAATGCCAATCTTTAGTAGAAAGCCATATTAAAATAATAAAAGAAGTTGTAGATAATTCTACAAATAAATATAATTTCCAAAAAAGTACCATGTATTGGGAGTTTTAACTATATTTGTCACATCAGATTAAAAATAGTATTGAGGACCGTAGGGCTACATTTGGTAGATTTTGAAGCGCATTGCTTTCATATGAATCACCTAAAAATAGAAGTTAAAATATTAATGGAAGTAAATTCATAGGCTTACTGAGTCAATGACATGTCGGAGTCGAGTTAAACAGTGAAAAAAATCTCAAGGGTTTAACGAAAGAACTCGTACACTTCGTACAGATAATGCGGTAAAGAATAATACGATTTAAACATGCACTCGAAAACAATGAACAACACGAGTGCGTTGCCTGATAATAGTGATCGAGGTACAAATAATAACAATACAGCATTTTTGTATTATAAAAGAAACCCTATTCCAGATTTACAAGAAATTAAATGTGAATGTAAATATCTCAGTACATAGTTCTTTCTTCCGTTTCGAGACTGTTTTTATTTACTGGTATAATTGGGATGAAATAATCTATCAGGCTTGCCGAAAATCGACACACCCATCGCTACAAGCCGGTTAGTATGCAAATTCGCGTGAATAATGCCCGTGTTTAATTGTTGGACGTTAGGTGTAACTAAAATGGATGGACAGCTAGAAGATACGGAATAATACTGCTTGTATCAATTACGTATTTCAATGCTATTTCAACCGGTTTGCGAACTAGTATGAAACAATAGTTGATTTTGACTATATTCAGGACTTATATCATCTAGAATGGAATATTTATTAAATACCGTATTCCAACCAATCATAAGCAAAAAATAGTAAAATTCAATAAACAATGTGCAAAAAAAAACATGTAAACCATTTGTAGTTTGACACACCGGTGTGTTACAGCCTGATCATACTAGACACACTAGTGTGTACTAAATTTTCAAGATACATTATTTTTCCTTTCCATCGTATACTATTGTCATGAAATCTATCAAATAAACATAACAAAAAAAAACATAAATATCAAGATCATAAAGGTGGTGTCAAGGTTACCAAAACAATAATAATGACAGAATAATAAAATAAGCATAACCTTGATTGTGCGTACATAAATATTTGGCGAAGACTATTTATGTTATACTTCTTTTTTTTAAAACATATCCGCTCCTAAACGAAGCATATGGATCTTTACAGTGTGAAGATTGTTTTGACGGTTTTTAAGAGTAATAATTGTCAATTATTTGCTCAACCGTGTCGGGTTCGTGTCCTGGCTACAATACAAATGAATAGACATTTGAAAAATTTTGCAATTTTGCAACCAGCCCGAGCCTTGAACCCGGGATCCTGTTATATGTTGGATTATATATACTATTGCAATATAACATTTAAATTTATTTGTGTTAACTGAAAATTGAATTAAAACTAATTCTAAAATTTTTAATAGTTCTGACTAAGGAAACCGAAACATGTTAATAATTTTTAAGCGTTTATTTTAATTGTAAAGAATGCGTCGGGCCAGATTTGGTGGCGTTTGAAGACCATACATCACGAGGCAAGTTTTTGTATTTAGAATTTTACCACATACAAACAAATGCCGTATATTTCTTACTAGTGTCAAAAGGCTAACAAAATGTAATGGTTTTATGTCGACGAATTCAATTGTGAAATAAATTGACAAAAAACAAATGTGATAAAAAAATTGCTTTTGGAAACGAAATGCAAGCTTTCGGTACACAAAACTCAAATACAGACGATACCACGATTTATAAGAATATGCGTCCAGATAGGGTATATGAAGCTTGATAAACGTGTTAATATCATTTAACTACTGTAACGCGATGTCCAATGTATGTACATATTTACGTAACGTTAGATTATATGTTCACACAAAACAATACTGCCCTGCTACGTAAAAACACAGTATCTACAAAAATCATGAAAATTAAAGTGAATATGGGATGTTT
>JAPMAG010003734.1:0-10052 GCA_036584685.1 Rhyacophila sp. Rhy_31_5
TATATATTTTAATAAAATAAATTGAATCAAAAAAATATATTTCGTTTCAAAAAATTTTTGGAACACATTCCTCCACCTGATATTGGCTCGTATAACACGATTTCACACAACACGGTATTTTCTAGCAACCTATCTACCGTGCTATAGGAGGGTTATCTATACTTTAAAAAACAGCCTTCAATATTTTCTTCAGTGCTGAATACACGAAGCTTGATAGTGTAACGTTTTGTACGAATATTTCGAGGTTTTTATTAAGCATTTCATGAACCTGCCAATATGAAGGGAGATACACGAAAACGTTTTTCCTTACAACGTTATTGAAAATTAATTATATTCGCTGTTGTTTATATTGTACATGCATAAATTTGTTAGGAATATCGTAATATATTTTAAGATAACTTGTCCATAAGTATGAACGCGCATATGCGTCCGCTCAAAATTTGTTTTAAAAAAGTATAGACGTATTTGAACGTCAAGCACCAAAGGAATAAAATAAGCGTATATATTATTTATACATTAAATAAACATTATAAAACACCAGTATTACATACTATTAATAAAATTCAAATTTTAAAGATAGATTAATGAAAAAAAACTTTCACCCAGTTGTGCAATCGTAACTATAAACTCCCTCTGGACGGGTTAAACATAATTTCGACAATCTTTCTATTAGATGATAAATATTTATATTATGCGTAAATAGCCAATATACTAGAGTAAAATTATCACGCTATTAAATATTATATATTCTCGAAGATAAGTGGTAAGCCATTCATTCGATCCCTTTTCGGGGGGTTGGAAAATAGGGTATAATATTACAACAGTTTTTTTGTAATATACACTCATCCTGTTAAAAAGTAATGCATGTTGCCTCGGAATATGCACGAAAAATTCTTTTGAGGTCTGTAATCTTGAATAATTAATGTGAGTGGAGAGCATTATTTATATCTAACAAAAGTCAAATTACATACTTAATAAATACGTATAACGCTTGTTACTGATGTTGTAATATTAGAACATATTAATGTGGATTTCCTGAAAACTTTCCAGTGTATATAGCACTTTCAATTAAATGCCAGTTTATGACGGTGCAAAAAAATAAATAATAGTAATTCGTGCCAAGGTTGCCATTTTGATTGCGGAGCTTCCGTGGATCGCCGCGCGACGCTGTGTCACATAAGTGGCAGCACCATACGAGCCTTGTCGGTACAACGCGTCATATTATTTTTCTCGACTTCCTTTGGCATTTTTAGTATAGTTGATCTGCCAAGCGACCATACGAGCCGATTTAAAGGGTATACAATCGTAGATTTTTCATAGGAATGCAGGTCACATTCAAAAAAATAAATTAACGGATTTTTATTGAAGTACTCACGATTTCAATAAAAATCAGTGTATTCAACAAACTTGACCATAGTATACGTAAAATTTAATCTCTATTTACCTATCTATTTTAAGCTGTCACAAAATTTTGATTATCATTGATTCTGAGAATTTGTATTTATTTAATAAAATTTAAAGACATCTCTAGTTTAAATATTAACAAAAGTATGTAAATACTTTAATTCATCATGAGGAGAGAAGATTAATTTTAATAACGATATTTGTACCATAAGCCCCTGTATGTTTGTTTAAAATTTACACGTTACCTCCGTGGAATGCCTTTCCTTGACTTCAAAGTTCTGAGAGCAGCGACGAGGAATGTGGATTCAACGTTATGTACTAGTTGCATCGTCATTTGCTCTTTAATAATATAATGTTTTATGACAATTATTTTTCTCATAAGGCATATATAAATAAAATTACCGTGTTTTTTTTCAAGTATAAAATAACAGGCAAATATCATCGATTTCAATCAAAGCAAATATATTGAATAATAAATTCAAACGGTTTAAAAAAAAACATAAGTCAAATCACAAGAAAATTGAAAGTATGTAGACCTTTCGACGAAAGTACGGTGTTTGTAATTTATCAATTCCATTGAGTCTAGAAATTTCTTCAAATATGCATGAAAAACATATTATAAATGTGTGCCACGTTCGGGCTTTGTTGGTTATACGAGTACGTATCTTATAGTTTTAAGTTTTCAAAATTGCACTCGCTATCCTTTCCAACGATATGAAATATTGGTTATCAAACCACCTACGATATTGACCTTAATCAATTAACCTCAATTGATATCAATTTTGACTTCAATGGTCGTATATTTCATTATTGCTTCACTCCTTTGCTTTATGAAACAGCATTAATTTTAAAAGGTTTTAAAAACTACCTTTTGAGAGGTTTTCAAATTACATTATATTTTTATCATTTAAGGTATCTTAAAATATATAATATGTGTATATTATTAAAGGTATACTACGATCTTAAGTGAGATTATTATAAAATAAATAAAACTTTAGAAAATTTCAATACAAATCTATAAATTCAACAGAATGCATATCAGCCCTGTATTTTTATCGTATAAGAACTAGATTTACTAATAATCTGTGTGTATCTGATTATTCTCGAGGAATCGAGAAAATCTCTATTGTACTACATTGCAAGACATATAACTATACTGCTAGATAGTACTATAGAATTAAAATATTTTTATTTAATATTTTGTACATTTTTAGTCAAGACGGGTTGTATGCTATTTAAGAATATTTAAAGCTGTATTTTTCATTTTAAAAGTAAATAAAAAGTTAATTTAAAGTGGAATATGCCATGTTTGCACAAAATACAGTAATATAACCAATATACTTCATTTATTTCATTTTATCCACTATCAATCCTTCTTGCAAAATCACTATATATTATAGAAATATAACCCAGTCATATAAATATTTTCATAAAATGTATTGAAAAAGACTATGTTATTTCAAAATAATCTACATATATTTATTTATTATTTTTCAAATATATCTTAGACATAGGGACGAATATTTTTTTTAATGGTTATCTTCTGGAGTGTGCTGCCAATGTTTTAACAAGGGGCTCGCTAAATCTCAAAGATATTTATTAGTGATGTTCTGAAAAAAGGGGGTCTGTCACCTATACAATTATACGCAATTTATACAATACACATCATAATCAATAAAGGAAAGGACACTTAAAATTGAAGTTCTACTTAGTAAGTGATTGTACAAAGTAATAAATATCAGGCACGATCATTTGCACAGTTATAGGAAAAACAAAACATGTGCACTTTTGAAGTATGAAGAATATTCGTTGTTCACAAAAATATTACAATGGACATGTGGTAGGATTATATGAAGCAATGTATTCTTTCATATTATTGATTTGATCTAATATCGTTTTTCTTAATTTAACAAAAATCTCGTTCGAACCCCTCGAACCCCCTTTTAAATTATCCCTTATACTCGTATATCGACTAGTTTGACATGCATATTGTTGAATGATTTTTAAAATATGATTATTTACCTTTTTTGGTATTCACTGGAATATGTATGGTATAAATGTTTTTTTTTCTTTTCTATTTACAAGTTGAACTTACTTAGCTGGATATGGAGGTTGAATACTTATTATCTCTTTCTAATGTTATTTTCTGAACAAAAATAAAACAGAGGAAATTCATCTGATTTTAAAAATATACTTTGTGATATATCATTGTTATTATTTCAAAAATACATACCTCTACTAAATGCAGTAATATAGCCTAGAGCATACAATATAGCCTCTCTATATTTCCGTTCGTGTATGTGAACATAATATTGTAAAAATAATTATTCGTCGAGATAGATGCGCTCCCAGCGTTTGCCCGCTATATCGCGCGTCCTCTACGCTAGAACTAATGATATTAAAACAATCCATCAAGAAGATCGTACGCCATACTATTTGTGATTATATAAACATGAAGATTTTCCACTTTACGTACATATTTATTATATTTAAATCGATTTATATTACACTTTTTCATTACCAAAACAAATGAATGTTCATTTATAGACATATTCAATGCCTACAGAGCTTTTAAAATCTATTTTTTAGAATATTTTTAAATTGACGCATTTCATTGGTTACGTTTATTCGCTCTGAAGTTGTCGATAGTATGTGTGACGTTGACTAAAAGACATTAACGTATGTAACGCAATATTTCGGTGTTTCGTAATACTTGATCAATATTGCCATTATGGAAATAAATATGATGATATAACATACGAGTATATGATTATATCATTGAATCATTGACAGAGCCGTACATATTTTTAGTTAAGTTATATATCCGTACATTGTTTAGTTAAGTGGAAAACTTATTAACCAAAACATTTTACAGGTACATAAAAAACGTAAGGCTCAAAACAATATTTGGGTTCTGAAAAAACTTTATAATTAATAAAACAATACTAAATAATTTCATACATTTACTTTCTTTTAACGCGAAAGAAAAATCGCTTTATAAGAAAAAAAAATCTTATATTTCAGAAGAACAATAAAATATACGTGCTCTCAAAATCACCAAATAGCTTACTATTTATGACACACTTTTTTGTCTAGAAATTAAAAATAACGCACAAGGTTACCGCTTGCCGCATATCACCCTTAGGTAGGTAGTGTAGTTGCTATTTTTAATAAACGAAATTACTCGCGCGCAGATAAAACGTTCCCAACTGCTGGTAATTAAAACATTTTATTCTTTAATATTATAAACCACTACAAACCGTTACGAAGTAGATTTTTCATGCATCTCTTTTAACCATATCCACTCCGAGACGAACCATATGAATCTTTACAATGTGAAAATTGTATTGGCAGATTTTTTACTAGTAATAATTGTTAATTATTAGTTCAACTAATTTAGTTTATGTCCTGGTTTCAAATGAACATTTAAAAAATTATGTAATTTTGAACACCTAATAGATTTGAATACTAGACCCTTGGCTCGAGAGTCGCATGCGCTATCCACTCACCTACGACGACGACAAATTTTAACAGGGAGACAATCTTGTCGGTATGGTTTCGTGTTAAGCGAATTTAAGCTTATTTATTTCGAATGTTTAAATTTAAAAACTACTCGTAGTAATAAAAGTGAGTATTCATTTTCAGAGAAAATGTTTAACACGTAGGCATTCAAAAGTTCCTTTAGGAACGGAAATGATAGTAATATATCTATCTGTTCCTGGGAGATAAAATATAAAATATAATTTTTTGGCAAAATTAGATAAAGACATAGTGTAGTATATCATACGACGCTCTTTTTTCGATATACTCAATAACGTTGTAACCATACAAAAAAAGAATATAACGAAAGAAATATTGAAGTATGTTATATATATGTATATTATCCGAAGGAAGGAACACTAAAACGACTTTGAATATCCATTGTGAAAAAGTTCCATTTTCGTCATAGTGTAGTTTCCCTTACAGGTATATAGGTATGTTTATACGAAGTACACGAACAGATTTCGTATTCCAGAAGAACAATAAAATATACAGACTTCATAGTCACAATAATGTGTAGTTCATATTTTTTATAAACAATTTATTTGTTTTAATATGTGTTTTTATTTGACACAATTACATTGCATATATTAAATGATAAAACATTGACTCTTGATTGTGATGTCTTTTAACTATATACTCGTAAGTTGTATATTCTAATTATGTTATTGAGACTCAAAAATATTGGTAATTGTACTATTTTATTGTGAAAAAATATATTCGTCACCTTGATTTTCGGTCGAAAAAATTCCACTCTAAATTCAAATAAAATTCGAAATAAAAACAAAAAACATCTGAACGCTGAAACTACTTTATATACGTAGAAGTATTAGACAGTAAAAAAATAATTTACTCATAAATTGCGAGGAAACTTAAAAGGGATTTTCTTACATGATTCGAAAAAACCACAAAGTTTTTATACAATATGGAAGGAAACATTGCATACAAATAAACGTTGATGACTGGGATTTCATAGCAAAATATATATGTAAACATACATCTAAAATAGTAAGTAAATTGTGTTTTACATTATGAAAGAATAAAAACTGAAATATATTATAGAGTATTTAACTATATCTTTACCATTTGAAAGAGAAAAAGTATATTAACAAGCATTTTGATGTATGTCACACTATTTTTCAGGTGACTGACATATGGCCATCTCAAAAAATAACTATATACGTCTAGAAATCGATTTGTTTATTTTTTCATAATATTAACACAGTTACGATCTTAGCAAACTTATATTGAAGAAAGTATAAAATTTTATTTATCTAGGCCTTCTGTAATGTTAAACATTTCGACTTACACTGTCGTTTATACGATTACATAATTATATAACCTTCAGTTTTTTGAAAAGAGCTTTTATTTGAGAATGGCAATGTACGCAACAAAATACACGTTCTGTCATAATTAAGCCTAAAATGCCGAATTATTATCGAAATTTAGCTTTAAAGTTTGGAAAAAGGACAATCTACTAAGTTTGTATGGAAAAACATTAATTTTAATGATTTTTCTATAATAACTTTCTTAATTGTCAGATCAGGAAAATGGAACACCAATTTACTGGTCGCACTTCAAGTTTGTGTCAATGTGACTTTAACTAAAAATCATTAAAACACGTTTTGTGATTCCTGTAAAATTTGTTCTGTTAGGATTACTCATTTTCTCCTAAACAACGCCGATATGTATCGTTTATGTCAGTATCCAAAAAATCTTGTTGAATAGTGACTTCATTCGCGGATAAGTAATCAATACTCAGATATGAGAGAATACTAAAATATGAAAAAGCGTGGAGTGGAAAAATTGAGTAAACCCTAGCCTACTTTTCAATTGTGATTATCGTGAAACTGTTCAGGCAACTGATTTATAATTTCACTGTTCCGCTATGACTTCACTTGCAAATCAGCCAATTGAACCAGTCATTGGCTATTTATACGTTTTGCAAATAACGCAACAAAGAATATTGCGTTACTTGAAAAAATAACTTAGTCATTAAGACTGTATGTATACTCTTTTGCAAATAAACGTATTGTCGAGTGTCGAAACAAAGTCTAGAACACTTTTAAAACAAGACAAAACGAATAACAGCCATTCTAGAGTTTTTTACAAGATAAATACACTGTAAATCATTTAATACTAAACCGTGGAGACAGAAATATATTTTTGTACGTACTCGTATAAATAAACTTAACCTTTTCTGTGCCAGACATTATGTAAGAGGCTGTGAATTTTAAGGCAAAAATAGACCCTTAATGTTTACTTTAAAAGTATTATATTTAATGTTGCTTTATCATGACTTTGTTTTTAATTATTATATCAACCGCGTTCAGGTAAAAGGGATCAATCCTTTCAGAAAAAGTTTACAGTAGACACAAAAGACGTTTTTTAATGATTTTTAGTCAAATTCATTGTAATACAAACTTGACGTGCATGATGACCAATAAATTTGTGTTTTATTTTCCTGATCTGATAATTAAGAAAGATATTAAAGAAAAAATATTAATATTATTGTTTAATGCTTTTTTCCTTTCCATAAAAATTTAGTTTATCGTCTTTTTTTCAAAATCTGAAGCTGAATTTCGATAATAATTCGGCATCTTTGGCTTAATTTCTTTTGACAGAATGTGTATTTAGTTATGTACATTGCGATTCTCAAGTAAAAGCACTTTTCAAAAAACTAAGGGTAACGCCCTTTTACTTAAACAGAGTCGATATGTGTAATATGATAGTAACCATATTTATGGTAGCAAATCATGGCACCTTAAAAAGTCTCAAAGTAACCGTTTGCTGAGCGTAAAAGAGGGATACCTATGGTGAATTCTAGAAATGCGGTAGTATGAATATAGCCAGAATTAGGTGATAAAGGTACGAACTATGCAGCCTCTCACCACGTCCAAAGTGAAGATAAGTTGTTGAATTTGGCTTGGTCATATGCAGAGAATGCCTGAAATACACATCAACCAGGCATGCCTCTTCTTCAAACCAACCGGGTACCGTCGTATCGTGAGGCCTTTGAATACCTTTGATTAATTCGATCGAGTTAATGGTTATTAGCTGGCGTGATGTGAGGATACACGAAAAGTGGTTATCGACAGGAACTTAAAGAAGCAACGTGTAGTGTCCATATGCTCCAAAAAAGTAGCGTGACATGGTTTAAGTAAAAAGTAATATGGTAGTTCTTATACAACATGTGCTAGCAACAATAATGATGCGTAACCACCTTTTGAACATCGCACTTTTTTTTTAATTGAATGTTTTTGGAGCTCAATCACGTTCTATATTACTAGAAATTAACAAAAAATACAAAAAAAAAAACGCCGTACAATTGTGCCTTAATGGAATGCAACATGTTTAAAAATGTGATGGTCAATGAATTCAAATAAAAATGTTTCCTACACGAGTATATACAACAATGCAAATTTATAATGATATATACTCTAAATTAGTAACCTCTTGCGAAAAGATTTTATGCCAACATCGTGCCTTAATAAAAAAAATCGCCCCCGTAAGTGAGTGGATAGTGGCATCTGACTCGCGAGCCGAGGGTCATGGGCAACGTTCCCTCTAAGGCGTGCGCGTATGCGGCCGCACTCCTAGTAAAACTGGTCCGCACATATGTTTCTATATTTCGCACACATCTCAAAGAAAGGAACTTGTAATAATGTTTTTGTTTTACGCAATTATATATTTTATTTGATACTTCATGATGGGTTCTCTGGTTCCTTTCTTTGAGATGTATGTAAAACATGAAATCATTATATACGTACTCATATTATGTTGCGTATTTCGAATAAAGACTTCATGAATTATGTAATTTATGGTTTTGTGTACATTATGTTGATGTTGATATACTGAATTTTATCTATGGATGAATATGCATATTTGCGCAATCGCATATTTTTTCCCCGCACATCTAAGTTAATAGGCCGCACACATAATGAAAAAAATAGGGGGAACGTTGGTCATGAGTTCGAAGCCCGTGTTCGTCACAGAATTTTACAAATGTTTATTCACTGGAATTGTAGCCAAGATATGAACCCGAAACGGTTGAGCTAATACTCAACAACTATTTACTTGTAAAAAAAATGTTATGAAATCTTTCATGCTATGAAGATCCCATATGCTCCATCTCAGAGCATATATGGAATTAAAAAAAAACGAATTAAATATCTGATAATACGATAGTACGATGTTTAAAAAAAGTGTTTACGTTAAATTATTTCAATTTGAAATCAACGATAATTATGTATCGATCTTCGTTCGTAAACGAGGCTATAAAGACAATATGCACTCGGCTTTAGATACGTATTAACGGAGGGAAAACTATTTTATGCGTGGAGGAAAACTAATAGACTACTTAAACAAATATATTCGAACATTGTTAAATTATTTTATGAGGAGTGAAATAATTAATTATTCGAATGAAAGGAAGCGGTAATACATGATATTCGTATTAAATATCTCTAAAACTTAATGAACAGTGAGTAAGAGAACCGTTTTGTATACACATTGTTGATTAAATTTCCTGGAAGATTTGGATTATAAAACATAAAACTCTTCCTGGAAATATTGTTCAACCAACTTTGTCGGTATTTGATTTTGATTAACTGTATAGCTGCCAAATTAAAATACGAACTCGTACATGACAAAAATGCGTTAGAAATATTGTATATTGAAATAATCAATAATGTTTTATTAAACTTATGACATCTCCTAAAATTGATTAATGAATTCGTAAATAATTTAGTACTGCACGAAATATTTAAATTTATTTTTAATTAACTTATTTCTGTACCTGGAAAATACTGCACTATGTGAAATATTAAAAAAAAAAAGGAGATATCGACACAGTGTAGTATATTTTGCGACGCTCATTCCAGTGATATAATCAATTGTGTTGTAACTCTATTAGAAAATAATATAATGAAAGGAATATTAAACTATGTTATACAATATATCATCCGAGGAGAGCAACACCAAAATGACAAAAAGTCATAGTGAATTGAAACAGGTGCCATTTTTGACATAATGTAGTTCCCAGGTACAAATTTGTGAATAAACACAGTCTGAAAAGTCCCGGGCCTAACAAAAAACGCGGTTTTTTT
>JAPMAG010003735.1:0-10052 GCA_036584685.1 Rhyacophila sp. Rhy_31_5
TCGCATCTCAACCAGGCATGCCTCTTCTTTAAACCAACCGGATTCCGTCATCCCGGGAGGCTGGTGAACACCATCTACAGTATGTATTCGGCGGAGTTGCGGTATGCAGGCATGACATGGGAGGATGCGAGAAGACTGGCCAATGATAGGGATTCACTGAGGCAGTAAGTGGTGTCTATATGCTCCGACTAAGGGGCGTGACATGGATTAAGAAGAAATTATGAAAACACCGAGAGTGAAATAATAACAAAATATTTTTTAATTACCTTTGGGATCAGTACACCGCATGATGAGTAGTATTGAGCCAACTTCTCCCGTAGAATGTATAAACATAATAAATGAAAATATACACATGAAGAGAGTAAATTTCTGACAGTTTCCTGAGCAGTAACCGTTCTTTGCTACGCTCACCTTATCACTAACAGAGTAGCCTTTGTAAGATGGCGTCCTGAAAAAGAAGATTACATTTTACACTTACATAAGATCAGAACAAGAAAATTTTAGGGCCAGATCATGCTGTTCATAAAAATAATTTAAAAAAATCTTTTTATTATTCAAGAAAGGTACTTGTAATTCTGTCTTTCCAAAATGAAAATACAATTCAGAGCAAGTTTTTTTCAATGAATGCTAATATTATCAGGCAAATTCTGTATCGAAGAAACAATTGTAGAAACATTATGAAAAATACTATTATGATTTACTAAACAAGAGTTGAAAGAGAATTCACTTATTGGATATTCATTTTATATGAGACGTCATAAAATATGTAAAAAGAGTACAATTCGATTAACACTTTCACTGCTCATGAATCATATCACCTACCTATCTAATCTATCTACCAGGACTGTGGAGTTGATGTCGGAATCAGTGGAGTCGTGACATTTTAGACGGAGTCAGAGTCGGAAAAAAGTTGGCCGACTCTGACTCCATTTTTTATTTTCTTCAATGAATAACATTACGGCATGCGTCAAATGTCAACAAATGTATATGATTCAGAATTCTGGGACTACATTATGTTGGACATTTTCTCAGAACCAGTGTTTAAAGTATTTTTTTTTTTTTAATAATGTAGTTTGTCTAATCATTTTAATAGTTTGATTTTATTATTTTACATATATTATAAACATAATTATTATTGTATAAAGATATTGCTTGATGCATATAAGTAATATATTTTTTAAAATTGAATTTTTGCATACGAATGTACTTACTCTTTTTTTTATACCTATATTTTATCAATAAGTCAATATACATAAATCATGTAGACGTAGAATGTTTTAAAATAAAATAAAATCGAAGTCGGAGTCAGAGTCGGATTGGGAGTCGGAATCGGTAAATTTTGAAACGACTCCACAGCCCTGCTAAAAAGAATGAAATAATATTTTAGAACATATTCGTTCAGAGTTTTTTAAGAGAAAAAGATTTAAAACGTGTACTTTCATCAATCTTATACTACTTAATGAAAGTCTTTCAATTTTTTTCGAAAATTATTAATAAAACCCTATGATATCAAAATACCTCTAACCGAAACATCTACAGTCATCTAGTTATACATATTATTTCAAGGATAATTTATGACCGAAGATTAAATATTTTTTCGCTGATACCGTCATGTTGGTACGCCTTTACCTCGTTTAAAATATTATGAATATACACATATAATTGCCATTACTGTACAACTTGCATTGATGGAACATATAAACATTATGTTTCCATGGTCATAAATAACATATAAACAAGTTTTAATAAAGAAGTTGGCCTTTTGCCATCAACTATTGTATGTAAATACAAGGTCTTGAACAACATTGATGAGAAAATTACACACGTTTGTAATATTATAAATAATTTAACAAATTGTTGAAGATGAACAGGATATTAATGATTCTAGTAATATTTAATTTAAAAATTATTATGACACGTGTTGAGTATGGCATATTACCATTTTTTCTGTTTAGTAATGATTCAAATACTATAAATATGAGTAATATAATGGGTCGTCCTTAAACCACGTAACGTTTTTTCTTACATTTGTTTACGCACCCTCCCTGCATGTAACACCATGTAGACATCCATATTGACCCACTTCCTCCTCTCAAAAGTTACGTAATCTTCCACATTAATCGATTGATTGCCAGAATTGAGTTAACTCGCACAACTTAAAACGTGGTTTGCTGAACAAATTTGGATATGTTGGATGATTTTAAATATAAAAGTGCAGAGATATGATTACTATATGGTAATTCAAAACAAAGTTATGATAAAGAGACATTTAATTTACTTTTAAAAACATATTTAGCTTCTACTTTTGCTTAAAACTTCACAGCTTACCGGGTTGTGACATTATGTCCAACACGAGGTTAAATAGGGATGCAATTAATAATCATATCCTATCCACTTTTTGAGAGGGAAAGGTGTTACGTAACATTAAAAATTTACCCACCCTCCCACTTCGTAACAACATGTAGACGTTGGTGATCATATCTCTCTCTCTCTCTCTCAAGAGTATTACGTGGTTTATGGTTGACCGCTAAGCACTTTTTTAAAATCTAAAACTGTTTTTTTTTTGTTTTTATGTCTTTTTAATTCTTATCATAAAACAATATAAAAGTCAATACTTTAAATAAATACATTGATCATCATGGTGATAATTATCGTTAAACTGTTCAGGCAATATAGTGGTACTCATTTATTTGTGCGGTTCTGTCTATGTATTTGTTAAGTCGTATATGCACAGAATGTATGTGTGCGTGTTGAGAAGACAGGCAAGCACAAAAATAAAACAAAGTAAACTGCATATAGATGAACACACACATACATAGACAGAACCGCACATATAAATGAATACCTCTATAGCAATAGGAATATTTAGGAAAAATATTATAGATAAGAACAATTATATAATATCTTAAAATATATTTTAAGATTGTTGAAGTTGCCATTTATTACTTTAATCATTATGACATAGTAGCCATAGCAACTAATTAGTATAACAGTAAAATAATAATGCGTCAATATATTTTCGTTATCAAGCACACTACATAAAACTGATTTAAAAAAGTATTATTTTTAATTTGTACGTGAATTTTAAATATAATAAAACGAAATGAAACGGAAATATTTGATTGGCTACAAAATAAGCGTAATATTATGAATTAAAACTTAGTTCATAGTACCAAATAATAAATAAAAGTTTCTTGATAACTATACACTGAAAAATAAAATTTAAATTATACTTCGTTAAGTATTTTTTATATGTCCATTTTAATTTATCATATTTTTTAGTTAAAATTGTCTCATTTTGTGAATTGTGGTTTTTCGCCGAGTATTGACAAGAAATGATATTTTTGTTTCGTAATTTAAATAACAAATAATGCAGTAGATGGGTGGCTCTCAAATCAAAAGGATTATTTAAAATCAAATTATTTTACTATTAACTTTTGGAGTTTTGTTTAAAAGAACTCATTTACTTTATAAATCTGTAGTTAGGAGAGTGAAACTAAACTATGTGAAAAATGGCATTCTTTTACTATAGCTGTTCAAAGTTGTTTTGGTGTTGTTTCCCTCAGATAATATATAACACAGGGTAATTTTCTTTTCTTCATATTATTTTCTAGTGCAATTACAATATGATTGAGTATATCATTGGTATACTATATTATGTAGACATCTCAATTTGCCCAAATTTTTCATACTTAGCATAGTTTACCTCCCAGATACAGAAATAAAAGCCTAATTTTTCGAGTATCTATCAGTTATATATTTTATATCAGTTTTTAATTTTTCTTTATAACATATAGCTATTATAAATGTAGATATGATGCCTTTATTTATATAACCAAAGAAAAACAAATTCCGGGATCATTATATGACCATAAAACCTATATGTCAATATGGATGTGATACTTGGAGCCTAACGGAGAAACAATAAAAGGCCATGCAACTATTCAAAAATACAATACTCCAAAGAATATTCAGACCAGTTAAAGAAAGCCAAAGATTTCGCTTCCGCGCTAACGCTGAGCTTCGCGAACAATTTAAGCCCGGCATAGTGAATATCTTAAGAGCAAGGAAACTCAGATGAGCGGGCCATGTTGTAAGATACGATGAATCTAGACCTCTCAAGAAAGTGTTTGAAGGAACTCCAGTAGGCACTCGAGCCGTTGGTTATCCCAGAATAAGATGGGCTGATAACGTTACTAAAGATACAAGCATGTTGAGTGTGAATGATTCGAGAGAGAGAACTAGAGACAGAAAGACTTGGAGGGAGGTTGTGCAATCGGGCATGGACAAGAATGGATCGTAGCGCCAATTTGTAATGTACTCGTAAATATATATGTAACATTGACAAATACTTTTCTATCTGTAAAATTATGGTACATAATCACTCTTAAATGTTTCCCTACAAGTAAAATAAAATATTGAAACAAAGCTGCAACACTTTAAACATTGTAAATAAACAAGTTTTGTATTTAGTTCACTGACAAGTTACAAGACAATATATGACTGTGTTATTAATCACTTCAGAATAACCCTCCGATTTCGGTTTCCCAATATTATCAATCGTGGGAAAATCATCCGAATGAACCACAAAGATCCTCCAGATTAAGCCCCATACTAGAAATACCAGCTGGTCGTGTTACCCCCAAAGAGAAATGGCTTCCAGATAATTTAGATTACCACCACAACACCAAACCGGGAATCTAATGAGTCATGTAATATAATGTAAATTTATCGCAAACGCAGGTTTGGTCGCCCGTCGTGGCATGTTTATATAGTCAAATCCAAGTGCGTTGATCGATTGACTGATTAAAGTGAATAATGCATACGCAAATATGTAAACCGTTTCATATTTAACCATTTTTTAAAAAACTGATTGTTGCTAATTATTACCCTAACTAATAAATATATATAATTGTAGCACTCGTGTGTGATTGGTTAGTGGCATATGACTCACGAGCCGAAGGGTCACGGGTTCGTGGTACGGGCTGGTCGCAAATTTTACAAATGTTTATTTATTTGTATTGTAGCCAGGACGCGAACCCGAAACGGTTGAGCTAATAATTGACGATTATTACTCTTAAAAAACCGTCAAAACAATCTTCACATTGTGTGTAGATTCGTATGCTTCGTTTCGGAGCGGATATGGTTAAATATATATATATATATTGATTTAAAATCCAAATGCTCTTTTAACTAGACAAAATATCACAACTCGGCAAACTGTGAACTTTTAAGCAAAAATAGAACTTTAATATGTTTTCAAAAAGTATATTGAATGTTTCTTTGTCATAACTTAGTTTTAGTGATTATATTATTATCATATATCTGTTTTCCTATTTTAAGACATGCAAAGTATTAAATTTTGTCTAGCAAACTACGTTTTAAGTTGTGCGAGTCAACTTGTTTCTGACACTTAATTGGTCAATTAAATATGACGCTACATCCCACTCAAGTATATAGCTGACTGAACAACCTACCTCTAATTTGCTCTATCTCTAACCCCATCTCTTCAGTCATCCACATTTAAAATTGTCGTATCTCTAATTACGTTATCCGCCCATCTTATTCTGTATTTTTTCAATCATCCAAAATATCCTAATTTGTCTACCAAACTATGTTTTAAGTTGTGCGAGTTAACTGGCTTCTGGCACTTAATCGGTTAATGTACGTTTGATCCATTTATGATACTTGAAACAATGGCCATTGCATTGATAAACTATTGCACTGCATTCTAATTTAAACAAAATTTCAGTTATGAAAATCTCAATCTGGTCATATATTTTTGTGTCTTTTCACACAACTTTAGATACTGCTGATACTGCTCAGTGTATTAATGCAAGAATTCAATACCGTTTTTTTTTAATAGTTTTCTTTTAAATAATTTCAGCGAGGCTACACAACTCTTTTTTGACTAGACATAGAATTTCTCTGGAATAAATTAATAAACGTGTACAAATATATTATGCAATGCTTTCTTTCCAAAGCCGTGCTGTGTTTTAAACTTTAGAACTCATTTTATAATTAACGATTAAATAAACAATTAAAAACCCTGGTTATTTTAAAACATAATATATCAAATCTCTAATATATATAAAAAACAAAATTTTCCATTATAATGCCTTATTTAAGTTCAAATTCGTGTTTTTGTCATGGTTGTCATCATTGTAAGGTTTTTATATTTATATATTGACCGTGGTAAGATAAAAGGGAGTAACCCTCTCGGAACAAATTTTACGGGAGGCACAAAACACGTGTTTTAATGATTTTTAGTAAAAGTCACATTAACACAAACTTGATATGCATGATGACCAATAAATCGGTGTTTTACTTTACTGATTTGGTAATCAAAAAAAGTTATAAATTTTTTTTATCAAAACTGAGGGTTAATGCCTTTTTTCTTTTCACACAAAGTTAGTAGATCGTCCTTTTTCAAAATCTAGTGCTGAATTTCGATAATAATTCGACATTTTTAACTTAATTCCTTTTGACAGATCGTGTATTTAATTGTACATAATGTGATTCTCAAATAAAACCACTTTTCAAAAAACGGAGGGCTACGCCCTTACTACCTAACCTAACCAGGGTTGATATGTTCCTTTAAACAAAAACAGTGGAAAACGTATCCGTTTGTACATGAGACAGCAAATTGCTGCTCGCAAGTCACATGCGGCTTTTCTACGAATGACGTCTATAAATATATTTTTTTAAATTTAGTAATGTTTTAGTTCAATTTTCAATGGGTTAGTGTATTAAGTTCAAATAAAGAGCAATTTCTACTTTCTCTCTATTACATGACTTATGCTTTTAAAGTATGATACAATCTAGTTGTATTCAGAGTACCTGGCTTCAATCGACTTCTAAAAACGGGATTATTGTTAAAACATTAGCTTTCAAAAGAAACCTCAATCATTACACTACTGATATTTATCTCTTTCTATTACTATATTTGCCGACCACTGCGTCAGTAAATTCATGAATTATAGGTTCAAACCATCTACATAGTTAGCAAATGTTGTACGTTTTTCTCGTGAATTTAAAATCTACAAAATCGCTTCAAATAATCTAGGCAATTTTCACATTGTAAAGATTTTTATATTATCCACGTTTAGAAAAGAATATATTTTTTTTAAAAATAGAGCTTTAATTTTAACTTTTATGTATCTTGGAGTATAAAAACCTTCTGATTTTATTACTTGAATAAACCCAACAATCAATACCTTTAACTATCATTAAATATTATAGTTATTGGTATTTAAAAATTTTAGAAATACAAAATTAGTGACGTTGGGTGCCCGCTTTGGACAGAATGACTTTTTTCGTGTGACATTTCAGAGGTCACATGTCACGAATTGTATTTTATCAGCCGCAAACGAGTGATAAATTAGCATGGCCACGTGAGCACGTTTTAACCTGAGTCGAAATTTGGGTTGGCGCAAGAGTGATAAGTCGATTCGATCAGGCATCAACCTGACCCACGAGAGGGCGCCTCTATAAATTTTATATCCCGCCGCTGAAACAAATCTAATGATCCAAACGTGACACATTTAGTCTGAGAAAAACCGAATGGGACATTTTTCATCTGTAACGATCCGGTTAGCAGGAAGTTGTCAAAGGGCGCCCCAACATTTGTACAATCTTTTATTATTTTACCACTTAGGTAACAAAATGTTTTTCTAGCCATCGGATTACAGACTATCGTTCAAAACTTCAATTAATTACCATTGAAGATTCAAGGCCATCATTTTTAAACATAATACTTTTGGTAGATGTTTCATTTTGTTCGTATACTGAATCTCTCAAGTAATTTAGATCAAGCGAAATACATACGCATCTCAACCGGGCATGCCTTTTCTTCAAGCCAACTAGACTCTGTTGTCCCTAGAAGCCGCTGAACACTGTATTCGGCAGAGTTGCGGGATGTCAGAATGACATGGAAGGATGCAAGAAGACTGGTCGGTGACAGGGGAGCAGTATGTGGTGTCCATATGCCCCGGCTAATAGACGTAACATGGCTTAAGAAAGAACAAGAGAAATAAATCAAAAATAAAAAATCACTTGCTAATAATAATATGTAGTTAGATTCAGCGTACTTTTAACTTTACAAAACTATTCAAAAGTATGAGTAATTCGGGTAGTACTTTATCATTTAACTGTTCGCAAAGAAAACAACAACATTACAACTAACTGAACGATGAAAAACGATAATGGAAACATAAAAACATTTAGGATATATAGTTTTATAGTTATCCACTAACCTAAATTAACCAAATTTAAATTAAATATTTTCAATGTCTTTAAATAACATAATATGGTCTCCAAGATTTTTCTTTTCTTACTGGCGCAAAAGCTTCTGGAAACTTTAACGAACATACTCGTACGCGTCTGACCAGGCACCTTTCTTGTGGGTTTTTGTATTTTATGGTCATTTAATAATTACATAGTAAATAAATCTCATTGTTTTAAATATGTACTTGTATCTGAACTTCGAACTGAAGTTTTTGACTCTAAACATTCTTTTAATGGCTACAAAAAAATATTCTTTCTTTTTTCGTATGCTGATTGTTTATTTTGAAGTGTTTTGAAATCAAAATAGTCTATTGAACACAGTTTCATTCATATATGTTTATGTCAAAATGTAACTCGTTTAACCAAAATAAAGACCGGTTTTATTATATAATGGCTTTTGATCAAACATTTTAAGCAAGTTTATTTTAACCATGTCCGGTCCGAAGCAAACCATTTGGATCTCCAGAGTGTGAAGATTGTTTTACGAGTAATAATTGTCACTTATTACAATAGCTCAACTGTTTCGGGTTCGTGTCCTGGCTACAATACAAATGAATAAATATTTGTAAAAATTTGGGACCAGCACGGGCCTCGAACCCGTGACCCTCGGTTCGTGAGTCGGATGCCTATTCACTCACCCACAACGGCGACTAGATGCTAGATCATTTATATATAGTAAATTGGTTAATTTATCAAAATTTTGTAATTGTATTTGAACAAAAAGTTAAAAAACAATTTAGTCATTTCAACTTTCAAATTAACCTCGCCACTCTCCGACAATGCAGCTTTTCCTTGGCGTCCCCCCGACTCAACTTAGACAAATAGGTCCCGCCAGGTCCCCGTCGCGCCGAACCGCGGCAGGCCAGTGGCGTGCAGAGAAGGGCGAAAGTGTCCCCCAAGTTTTAAAAACAAACACGCCGCCACCGCCGAGTTGCGTGACTTGGCATTTCTAACGGCTCATTTTTATTCGCACTTTTTTTACGTTTTCCTTCGCGTTCGCAGTTTCGTCACATACCAGCTAGAGGAAATTACTGCCAAAACTTTATTACCTCAATTGTCAGGTAGCCTTTAACGTTTCTTAAACAGCTTTAAATTTGATTTCTTAAATGTATACTGCATAAATTTTCATACTTAATAAGATTACTGAATTTAAAAAAATATATGTACTTTATAAAATACAGAAAGAAAGGAATAATATTTTATTAAGCAAATCATATTTGATTTCTAAGCATTGCCATACATAAACATACAAACTATTATCGATTACAATGGTACAACGCAAGATTTCCCAACCTTTTTGAGGCTGAGAAATACTTTTAGTACTCATTTTCATTGCGATCAACTTCTAACAAGAATCGTATAAGAACGATCGTTGCAAATGTAGTGAACTGTTCAACATTCGCACTTACTCTTTCCTTATTATTGAATTTGGGAGATAATCTCGGTTATTTTGTTTATGCATAGTACAGTGTTACCTCGAGATACGAGTGCCCTAACATACGAGATATTTGAGATACGAGCTTTCGAGCGAGTGAAGTTTTGCTTTGAAATACGAGCAACATTTGAGATACGAGAAACGGCCCACCAGTTTTGTTAAAGTTGCAACTGGTCTTGCATCGGAGCTATTTAATGACACTTTTCTAACTCATTTCCGCAACATTCTGAAAGGGAGGAAGAAATAAACCTTCTTGGACAGGTTTTTTTGAATCCGGCGAAAAAGGCAAAGACCGGTGAAGAGAAAAGCAGTGACTAAAATTAAGCATACA
>JAPMAG010003737.1:0-10050 GCA_036584685.1 Rhyacophila sp. Rhy_31_5
CGACGTCAGTTATAGTGTGATTGTAGCAGTATTGGCATCGCAATTGGAAACCTAACATTTAATGTTATATCTCTGGATTAGGGATATAATATAAATTGGTTTCCGAAATAGGGACATAACAGTACGTTGACTACGTTGTCGCCTAGACTTTCCTTTATACCCCAGTGTATGCAAATTTCAAAATTATTCATTACATGCTGAATGGTTAGTTTTTTTGGCACATGACTTGACACCAAACAAATAACGCAATTTTCTTCGCGTTTTCGCAATCGAACAATTATTTACATACAATGATTTAATAACTTCAACACATTCTTGCGGCGTTATTTGCTCCGTAATAAATTAATATCGACCACTCTCCACAATTGTTAACATATGAACTGACAAAAGACTGCCAAATCAAAATGGCAGTCAAACAAAACTGGCCTCGAACATAAAACCCATACTGTATGAAGCTCCAATGTAAATTAATGTCTAAAATCAAGACAACGATTGAAACGCATGAAATATAAAGACATTTTCATAACTCACCATTCGGTATTGTAACTACACAATATTCAATTACTCATTTTATCTAAAACTCAAACAATTCGGTTTAACTATAGAATAAAAAAAACCTATTTTAAATACGACGTACAAAGGGTAAAATAAATGACATGACAACATATCACGTCATGTCATTCATGTGTCGACGCAAATGCCTATCTATCTACGGTGACATTAGCGGAATTTTGTATGGGTCTAGATCACAATGGAGGGAAACACGCCGTTCAATTAGGCACACCTATTTCATTAATTTGCCGCATGACCTATGTCAGGCATTTCCAATCAAACCGTTTAGCTCGCGGCCGACTTCTATTTAATTCAACTTGTTAGTCACTATTATTTTTTAATCACACTTACATAAATAAATAAGTGCTGCATACAAATACGGTATACCTATTGATGAACATACACTTACGAGTGCATACTCATTCGTCGACCGCAAATATAGGCATTGAATATAAATAAATTGTCTAACACTATAATATTACCATTTTTGTCATACACTATAATAAAAAATAATTAACGTCCACATTCACCAGAATTTCAACAGCCTGGAGAAGATTGGATCGGTGGAGAAAAGATAACTAAAATTATGAATATTACATCAATTGCTATCTCAGGTGTCGTCTGATTGTTGCAGTGCTCAAGTGTAAAAAATGGCAATCTTCACCAAAAAGTAAAATACACGTAAATATAAAACCTAATATAGATTTCTATTGTAGCAAGCTAACTTAATTAGAACGCTAAAAGTATTTAGTTGAGCCCTTTAACGGCCTAGAAGATAAATAGCCATAAAATATCTATCATCCACCTCCCAAGAAATAAAATAAATCTAAAGAGTGCATTATTTTTCGTTCAATAATCAAAATAACATTCATCATTTTGACATACATATGTTTTTTTAAAATTTACTATTATTGCTTTGTTTAATTTTGAACATATTATTGATTTTTTTTAAAACTTTAATATTCACTTACATATTGTGCAAACGTTGTTTTTCGATTATGCTTTTCACTTTGTCTAATATGTAATAAATTAGAATTATAGAGTTTTTTTATTTCAATTGCAACGTAACGAGTAGTTTTTTAGTACTTATAATTTTCTCTTAACCCTTACCCTAAAATTACTGTTACTATAGAAAAAATCTGTTTAAAAAGTCATCGCGCTAAACTTTAGTTATCAACTGAAAATGTCTTAATATACGAAAAAATGTATTGATCAGTGTAAAAACTGGGTTTTTATATCAATATATTTCGACCGTCTTTATGTAAAAGGGTGTAAATTTCAGTTTTTTGAAAAGCGCTTTTATTTGAGAATCACAATGTACACAACTAACTAACTACACATTCTGTCAAAAGAAATTAAGCCAAAAATGCCGAATTATTATCAAAATTCAGCGTTCAATTTTGGAAAAAGAATGATCTACTAAGTTTGTGTGGAAAGAAAAAGAGCATAAACACTAAACTTTAATGATTTTTATTTGATAACTTGTTTAATTATCAGGTCAGGAAAATACAACACCAATTAATTGGTCATCATGCAGTTCAAGTTTGTGTCAATGTGACTTTGCCTAAAAACCATGAAAGCACGTTTTTTGGGCTTCCTGTAAAATTTGTTCTGTGAGAGTTACTCCCTTTTACCTAATATCGGTCGATTTGCTTTCCGGCAAGAATTGACAGTATTTTAAAATGACTGTAAAAAAGAAATCATAGGAATGGAATTTATAATCACCTCCTATCGACTTTTTGAGAGGGAAAAGCATTACGTAACAATAGAAATTAACCCACCCCCCACCTTGTAATGCCATGTAGACGTTGATGGTCATCCCACCCTCCCCCACATGAGCGTGACGTGGTTTATGAACGACCCCTTATCAGTAGTTACCATGCGATATTGACACAATTGATAACATTTCGTAACACAGAGAATAAGTTTAACTGTCAATTATTTTCGCCTGCGTAGTCGACTGCATATGAAATCTTCGCTTGGATGGCGGTAGTCGGATAGAATGATGAAAAGTATGAGTATAAAAAGACGATGGTTATAATTAAACAAGAAAAGGCGGGCGTCCTAAAGGCGTTTCGATTTTAAGAAAGAAAACTTTCACAGTACTAAATAAATCGTTATACTTATAGTACGGATCGCTCGTTTATCAGGTATGCCCAAAGTTACCAAGTGTATTCAAATTCCGTCCGGCGATTAATTTCGGGGGCGTTTCGAGCGGCTTTATTCATTAATTTAACCAATTTTGAAACTACTTTGAATTGCCACTATCAAAACCGACCCGTACATTTAGATAAAGATTTTAATCAATTGATACCTTGATTATTCAATTTAGATTTCAATTATATATAACAGGAAACCGTAAAATGATAACATTCGTATCTCTACAAGTCTAAATGTTATTTGGAAATGGTATTGTGGTAGGTAATCATTTTCATTTTGACTTCCGTTAAGCAATTTAGCTTTGAGTTTTAATATGAATTATCAATCTCAATAATTACAAGTTTTCCTAGCGTAATTAATTCAAACATTAAAAACAAATTACTTTTATTGTAAAACATAAGAATCTACTGAATATGCTATTGCGGTCAAGTGTACATAATATATTTGAAATATATACGTACACCTACCTACCTACTCGTGTATTTATTCATACCATTCTGTCCGGTATACTTTCAATCCTAGTCACATTTAATGCGGTGATCAAAAACATCACGTCTTGGAATATAAGCAGTGTTATATAATTTAAACAATTAAGTTTTTGCCGGTTATGCGGTCATTACACGTTCAATCTGGCATCAGTTCGATCTGTGATCATTGTTGGATTGACGTGATTGTAATGCGGTGATTGACGGATTAATACGAGTAGATAAGATTGACGGGATTTCTGGATATGTAATTTGAAATCTATATCTTATCATACTCGTATGTGAACTGATGGCAGATTAAGCCTGTAACAGAGTTCTATCAGTCTCGCGTCAATCACCACTCGGACAGCGATGGAGTCGGAAGCGCAGAAACTAATATCGTCTCAGCCTGGCCAGAATGTCATCCTCCCGGACAAGCTGGAAGCCGAGAGTTTATTGTTTCGCTCAAAACTCTTCCCATACTGTGGGATACGACCATCGTACATTATTATTATAAATACAAACATCAGAAAGCATCAGAAAAGTTGTTAGTGATATTATTTGAAAACGTAAAGGTACCGGCTATAAAGATTTTTCTTAGGTTTTAAGTTTTCTTTAGGAGTTATCGCCTGTCTCAATCAGGTATCTGGTTTTTTTGTTAAATGGAAATATGGTAGTTTTGGAAACATTTCGAAAGGTTTTTTCGAAACTCGTATCTTTCGTTCGATAGTAATTTGCATAGTCGTTTACCCCTTAAGTCTGTGTTTATAATAATAAATTTATATGAGATATACATATCTCTTTTTTGCAACAAGACTTCACCCAACGTTTTTTGGAAGCGAGCACTATGACTATCACAGTACAAGCTTTCTTTACATTATCAGGGTCTACTTAAACAAATATTGTATAACATTCAAATATAATTACAAATGTTACCAATACGACTGTTTGGCTGAGACTGACCGTCAATCTGATAAATCGTGTAATGTCGTCCTTCAATCAAGCAATCCATGAATTCATCAATCTGATGTCGTTATGTGTGTTTGTGTGATCACGGATTTGGATTGAACTGATGCCAGATTGAACGTACACTATCTAACTTAACATCATATGAAAAGATAAGTTCAATTATTTAAGCGTTTCCATAAGTTGAGTGAATAATAAATACTAATTTGGTGATGTTTAATGAGTATTTATATAAAGTATTTTCGTTATACGAGTATAATTGCCATACTTTGGTTTTTGAACTGGCAATTGAGTAATATATTATTTATTCTTTTTTATTCTTTTTTATTATATCTCGCCGTCAGGATTACATGATGGCGATGAGAATAATTTTTGGTTAATTAATTGTACAGGTACGACCAGCTCTGTGTTAAAAACAATCAACCTGCGATCCAGATATTTTTGAATAAACCAAATTAAATGAAGCAGTTTTATATACAACTTTATATAATATTTCAGAACGGTGAATGCATACAAAACTAATGGGAGTTTGAGGCAAAACTCGAAAGCCTTTTTTATCGAGGTCTCGAAAATAAACGAGCATTTTATCCTTTGTTTGTGATATATCTTTTCAAAAAAAACAGACAACTTTGCTTTGATTTAAAATGCATTATTTTAAATTTGTTTGAGAGATTTCCTCGAAAACCATTTTATTAAATTTCATACTCGAGATAAAATCCTAACTCACTAGATGGTTAACCTAATAACGAAAAATGATAATCTAACACTTTGATCCCTAAATCACGGAACTACTTCAGATCATATCAGATTCGCATCAAATGGAAAAAGTTTTTTATTCGCAAAGCCCCACGTACACGATATATAAAAATAAATCCGACTGCCCTTGGTTTACACGTTTTTTTATGTAGGCGCTACCATTTAGTATTCAGAGCATGCGGCGCATTAAAAAAGTTGAACACTTCCAGTAACCGAGCATATGTAACATAAAATGTGACTTTGCTGTAAGTTATTACAGGGATAGCCTATTTTTTACATTTTTCATCGTAATATAAAAAATAAATCTTAACATATGTCTATAATGTATAGTTTTTGTGAATTCATTGTATTGTATTGTTTACCTCTGGTTTCTGTTTTGCTCTTATCTTTATTGTTGCTATTTTTATAATATCATATCATAAACAGTTTGAATTAAAATTTATAATAGTCATGGTATGTAGAGAACTATAAACAAGTAAATAAGTTCATATAAACTGTATCCAGAAACAAGCGTAGTATATATATATGTATTGTTAGGTGACGACTTTAAGCTTTTTTTGGATGTATTGTATAAGCTTGGATGAGCGTCGTCAACTTGATATAAATAATATATCAGACTGGATTACACGTAACAAACTGGATTTTAAAACGTAGCACTAACTATGTTATTATATGTTCACAACTCGTTTCACGAAATTATCGACATCTTCTACTTGAATGAAAGTGACTTTAAAATATTGTTCTACGAATTAATTTTCACTATCAGAATCCATTAAGCTCATTCGGTAGACTTCCTCAAATATAAAAATATCTTATGATTGTTTTCATTTACTTATTACGTTTTTCAACACTATGCTTTAATATTTTTATTTTTTTATCCCTAGCTACCATATAAAATGGATCGATGGTTCAACAAAACGTTTCAATAGTATGAGTTCAGACTAATCCTACAGATATTCCAAGTGAAATGTTTTTTTTTCGTTGTTAGCATCGTTTTTCTAGTACAGCACAGTACTAGTGTCAAATTGTTTAGAACCCCACTGGAATGATTTTCTGTAACACAGGGCTTAACATTTTTTTTTATCCGGTTTTTATACGAGGCGTTATAGCCTTACGCGACATTACTTTCTTTTGAGTGCTGAAAAAATCATCTTGCAGGCTTTGAATTAAATTGATAACTCACATAAAAAGAAGAAAAATCACGACAATTTAAGTATACTATTATGTTCCAACATTTCTTTTGTAGTTCGGAGGCGGAACTGAATGTAACCGAGCGGCTCATTTTTATTATAGGTGCACCTTGAACTTTGAAAGCCACACACACTATAATCTTCACAAGATTCATAATTTTAAAAGTGTTCTTTTTCTTCTCAATAGTGGTATTTTATAATTTATCACTTTATCAATGAATTTCTAAATAACTTACCTATATAAATATATTTATTTATAAATGCAACCATTTCCACTTAAACTAATTTATTTAAGGTTATGAAAATATTATTGGTAATTTAGAGTGAGAATCGGATAGGTAATAAAATTATACCTGCCATTTGTTAATTGTTTAATTGCAGATGTTTCTTTGCGGTATGTAGTGAAACCTACGAGTAATTAAAGCTCGTATCAGCTCCTAGTGAGATTCGAGGGCAGGCGCCTCAGTGTATCATCTGGGATATGGCAAAAGCTTAATCTTTGCATTGATAAGTACTTATGAAAAGAATGATTTACTGATATTATACGAAACGTTTTCTAGTAACAGAACAGAATGGCAATGCAATAAATGTTTACGTTATATCATGTTCTCAGGTAATAGGATGAATTTATCATAACGAATCAATATTTCAAACATAATACAGATCACTTTAGATATTTTATTAGTCATAACATTTTTAGAAATCAATTGATATTTTTGGAAAACAACAATTTAAGGATAATCGTTCACGTTTGAAATCAAATAAATTAAATTGAAAAATTCTCGAATAATTATCATGCAATTGATTACCAGATAAATATATGTTAACGGTGAATGTATTTTCACCAACATATAACGAAAAACATTATAAATTTTTAGCCTCATCTCTTTTTCCGATATCGGTACTACTGACTTTGATATTTGCATATGCTAATTTGATAATTACGCACAATTCATGTTTGATATATAAATATGAAAAATACAGTTCATGCGGTTATACAATTATAATCAAAGCAACGTCAAAATATATACGTCAAGTGAATCGTGAATTTTAGTTGAAATAACACCATTCTAATATTGCAGCTTCCGGGTCTACAAAATTTATTTCCCTATGGTTTGTAAGATAAAAGATGCAATTTAAAGGAGAAATTTTTGGGGGCATAGACGAAATGAACACAAGAATTATGATACAAGCTAAAAGCTATACAATACAGTGACATTTACGAAGGTTTAGAAAGGAGTATAAAGAACCAGTGCACTATGTCTGAATGGGTCTATCTATATTCATGTTGATGTACAAAATAATATTTTTTGATAAAATTGTAAACTCCGCGAAATACAATTGCGTACACTATCCAATATTATATTTAAAAGAATTTGCCATATCATGATAGCAATACTAAATATTAAATTATATATTATAATATAGAATTATAGATTAGATATTTAAGGTTGGTCAAACACTTGAATTAAAATGGGAATATAACCAAGATGTCCAGTTTGTCTTTGGAGATTTCAAAGCCACATATGATTCTGAGACCTAAAAAAAGCTTATAAAGATACGAGAGACGAAGCATTCAAAACCTGGATAGGTATTCATAGAAATGTATCTGATTACTTAAAAGTAATGGCAGGATTAAAACAAAGCGACTCTTTGTTTAGCAACCCATACTTTTTAAATCTGGCTCCTGAAAAAGCTATTAGAGAAACTTTCCAAGCGGAAGGTGGTGTCGGTCTTAACGGTGCCTAAAAAGTATTAGACTGTGTGGATGATGTTGTGTTGGTCGGAGACAGTCGGACCAATCTTAAAGATATCTTTAGGCCTCTAGAAGATACTGCGAGGAAAATAAATATTAGACAAATATTGAGGAGAATGGAAAAAGGAAACATGTTGGTTAGCAATTCCACATTTGAAAAGTCTGCAGTGTTAACTACTTAGTAACTAACATTTTCGAAAATAACGAGCTGGCTATGGGGACTTAGATGGCTGGGTCATGTTTTTATGTGCGATGCATATTTAACTCTCAATAATATAATCAAACTAAGCACTTGGACTCACTGGGCGGATAATATCACGAGAGATTCATTTTAGATTGATTTTCTGAAAGGAGAAAGTTAGAGATGGATAGTTCTGGAGAGAGGGTATGCAGTCAGCCATTGAAATTATACGCATTAATTCTATGTTTATACTATGTTGATATTAAAGTAGATAAATTGTGTTGGAGGCATTATGAATGTTTTGTGGATGTCTTTAAAGTCACACCAACATTATAATTTCCGTTGTTTATTTTCGACGTACGGATACACATTTTATTCGTCCATTCTATTGTTACTACTTCTAAATTAGAATCTGTTGTCGTGCAGTGGGTCCTCGACTAACGCGGTCTCTACGTACGTGAATTTGTACTTACGCAGTTGAAAATTTAGAAAATTGTGATCTGTTAGATATATCGATTTTGCGATATAGTTGCGCATGCTGTTGACATCGATAAGAAAATGGGGAAAATTAATAGCAATATAAAAAAATGCCAGATCGATCCTATATTTCACAAGCCGAAAAGTCTTTACCAGGGTGTCAAGTATCGAAAAATAGGTTAACACTTCTACTTGGTGGAAACGCTGAAGGAGATTGTAAACTTAAACTCTTGCTGATTTACCACAGTGAAAATTCAACAGCTTTCGAGAACGTATCAAAGACATCGCTGCCTGTTGTTTGGAAATGTAATAAAATGGTATAGAATACCAGGAAAATTTCCAGTTTTTTAAATGATTTTCTCTACGGGGTTGAGAAATATTGTAAAGAAAGTATTCTCCCATTTAAAATTTTACTATTGGTTATAATACACTGGGACATCTTTCATGTGATAATAAAGATATCAAGATAGTATTTTTGCCTTCAAACACGACCTCTCTAATACAACCTATGGATCGAGGACTCATACGAACTTTAAAAAAATATTACTCAAGAACAACTTTTAGACTGAAGGGCAAAACTGTAAATTACTCACACAGTTTTGGAGAGACTACAATGTATATAAATCTGTTAAAAATATTGATGTTACGTGGAATGAAATTTCAAAATCTACCATGAAAGGCGCCTGGAAGAACCTTATTTTTCATTTTTTTGAAGATGTTGAAGAGCCTATGCAGCAAGATAATATAATTAATGATCTTGTTAAAATGACAAACCAATTATATTTAAATCTAAACGAAAATAATTTCGAAAATCATCGAGCGGAATTAAATAAGATTAAATGGAACTTGAAGAACATAGACGGAAGGGTTATGATTCGGAGGAGGAAGTCAAAGAAACAAAAGAATTTGTAAGGAAGAACAAGAGGAAGAATGTTTTGATTTGAAGGAATGGTTGGTTTAAAAGTACAAGATTCCGATACTTGATTGGTTCGAAAGCCAATAAAGCAGTTCAGGATGCTATTCCATGTATTTCATTTTAGATATCATTCGGATTTTTGGGGAGAATATATTTGTTTTTAATACATATTGAATAAGTATTCCTCTACATACGCGATTTTTGACTTACGCAATTTTTTTGGAACGAATTAACCGCGTAAGTCAAGAACCCACTGAAATTGGAAATATAATATTTACGCGTCCGGTTTTCGCAACTGTAACTCAAATAAAAATAATGTTTTTTTTTTATAGTCGGTTAATTCTCGTCAATAGAATGGTCACGTTAAAAACAGTTTTAACGAAATTACGCTTTAATTTTGAGAATTTTCGAATATCTTCTATGTGTAGGTTTAGAAGAGCAGTTTAGCCTTAAGCATACTAAATTAGTATGTGCATGATATTAATTTAAGTACGTACCACAATTCGTGATACGCATCCATTAAATATTTAGGATTTTGATCCATAGATGTTTAGTGTTTTGCTTTTTTTTTTCATTTTTTATTCATTTATTCATTTCTTTTACATATTATGGACATTACAAATTTTAAGTTT
>JAPMAG010003748.1:0-10041 GCA_036584685.1 Rhyacophila sp. Rhy_31_5
TTTCACATTGTGAAGATCCATATGCTTCGTTTCGGAGCGGATATGGTTAAAAAAACTAAACGTCATATTATATATACATATTTACATTTATTATACCAAAAATTATTTAGGAAATTTCGAAGAATTCTAATTCTAAATTCCAATAACTTTTACTAATAAAACGACTCTAGGTGTAGTCTCAATAGAACGTCTGATTAATAAAAGTGGTACATCATTTTGAGTAAGTTATTTAACTTTTAAATAGCCATTTCCGCGAGAATGTGAATGTCACACGAATTTATTGCGCAACGGCGAATAAAAAATATATTTTTACAAATGTTTTTTATTAAGTACTATAGGTAAATTACAAAACATTCACCATCACTGCATTAACAGCAGTGTAAATGTAGGACACCCAAGTATTAAACAAGTACACGTTATAAAGAACGCTTCATACATGCATACATCTCACAATCACGAGATAGTTTTTATACGTACTTACAAAATGATCTCACTAGCGTCGAATATGTTACGAAAAAAGTGTAAAAATAATGTATTAAGTCTGTTTTCTAAAAGTATTCGCTTATATTTTGCATATTATTTATAATAGTCACGTTTTAGTAATTGAGTTTTTGAATTGTTCGTCGATTTCGTCTCCGTTGGCAATTGTTTGACGCATCACGTACCTGAGTTACTTGACTGAATTTACGAACAATGTGTCAATAAACATGTTAAGATCGGTAGAATATTCGTTGTACTGAAAAACTCATTTTTCAATGTTGCTCTATTTGAAAATGCTGATGTTCTAATAATATTTGGACTCGTTGTGTATTCATAAAATTAATAATATCGCTTTTAAGTATATACTACATTGAAAATTGTATATATATATATATTATAATAGAACCTATAGAAATAGTCCACATTTTTTAATTGTACATTAATAACCTAAATCATAATATCTGTTTGGACACGATTTTCCGTTTAAGTCGAACATTAATTAACTTGATAATACATAGATCTATCTCAAAAGTACGGATATATTAGATGCAGATGAAGAAAAACCCACGATAGGTTATAAGTAATAATATGTTTTTATAAAATCTAAATAGAGATAAGTACACTTAATTCAAAAAAAAAATTAATGTGAATCAAAAAGTAATGCGGGTCACGTATATATTGAAATAATCAGGGGTGTGAAGTTGGTTCAAAATTTATCGACTCTGAATTTTATTTCATTTCATAATTTTCTACGTCTTTATTATCAGTCACACAATTCATGTAATATTATTTCAAGATAGAACACGTAAACGTAAACGCAACCGCCACACGATGACTGAAAACCTAACAATCAAAAACAAGCACTAGACACGTAAGCAAGATATAAATAATGCTAATTCCGAGAAACTGTCCTACATAATATAGTCCCAGAATTCTGAATAATATACCTACATTCGTTGAGATTTGACATATGCCGTAATATTATTCATCAAAGAAAATAAATAAAGCAGTCGGAGTTGGTCGATTTTTTCCGACTCCGACTCCGCCTAAATTATCACAACTCCAACGACTAAGACTCCGAGTTCATAGCCCTGGTAATAATACATGTATCTACGTTGCACATACTACAGTACAAAAAAGCGTGTTAAAGGGAATTTTATGCGAAAATATAAACTTGAAAAATAGCTTTCATTTAAAACTAAACGGATTTTACTTTTATTATAATGTTTTACATATATAAATAAAAACTTTGCACATTCATTCAGCGTTGCTGTGTAATAAAAAAACGCATCCATTTACGCAGAGCTAACGAAAATCATTCTTATTAGTTGAAAGTTTGAGTGGAATATATGTAGACGAATATATTTTAAATTATAAACATGTTGTGTTTGCAATGAATGTTTAATGCTTTATAAAGAAATTTAGTTATTGTTTGATGCAATATATGCATGCTATACGGCGGAGAGCGAGTGTTACATATTTTCAAATCATTTCAGAATTGTATCGTTACATAATACACGGAACCGCAATTATGCGCAGTCACTTTCTCGATACTTGCACGAATGAAACTTTTGGCTCCCACATATGATTTTAAGCCCGTTCGTATTGCAGCCGCATGGGACGGAGGCATTAGTGCAAATGAAGGTGAAATAAATGAAGAGAAGTTGCCTCGTCATTTGTAACCTCTGTCCCATGAGGTTCCCTGTGCACCCTGTGTGCTCGCGTGTCCAAGTTTGAAGATGACGAATCAGTTTAGGAGGATTTCAAAATAGGTCCCCGTGAAACGCCATAAATCTTGAAAAAGACTTACAATTGACCTTGGTAGATCATGTCCGCATACCTTGTTGGATCCATGTGAGAATGGATTACAGAATCCGCCAAATCGCAGATATGTACTGTTATTTAGTTTATGGTTATGCACGCACGTGTGCATATAGTCATAAATTTATCATTATTGTTGGTTTTTTTGTTTCTAGCCGTATTGAAGCTATCGATATTAGTGCGAAAAAGTAATTACTCAGAACCGTTTTATTTGAAAACCGCGTAAAAAGAGGATCGGTGTGTTTGATCGACGATTTTGAGATGTGTGCTATAATTAAGCCAATCCACTGCAAATTACATCAGCGTTTGAGCGCTAGTTAATTGCTCATACGTAATTATTGTATATCATCATCTATCAGGTGCTAGAAAAAGTTCTTTACAATCAGCCAATTATTACACCATTGCAACGACTATAACGGCTCAAATTGCTGATAAAAAATAATAATCTATTGTATAACACAACTACAATGGGATTCTATTAATTTATGAATTAATGACGTCATTGCGGTGTATTACAAATTGATGTTATAATTTTGTAATAAAATATAAACATACACTACAATTAGTATCAACTTAATTACATTGTAAAACAATAATCCAATGGACTCGTCAGTACGTTTAGATGTTATCATCGATGTGTATGGCAGGATCATTTATATTTTCGTTTCCACGCAATCTAAATTTAATTAAAGTGTGTATTCTAGTCACGAATGACACTTCGTACATCACATATTCGTGCCGTCCATAATACGTTCACCGCAATATTAACCCCGAGAGCCAAGTAAGCTACTTTATTATTCTTTATAAGATATTGTTTTGATATTTTCAAAACGCCATATATCTCAAAATTATGGCAAACTTTTCTTCGAATAAGTTGGTTGGTAAATATCTCAAATATGCACGACCGAGGCCAACTTTTGAAAGAAATTGAATCACAAAGAAGAATTGAAATAGTGTTTATTTGAGAAAAATATTTACCTGCTCATTTTCATTTGACAACTCAACAATATTCTAAATGGCATTAAAACAAGTTTTTTTGCTATGTATTTTCTAACATGTAGTAATTGTAAAGCATTATTATTTTAAAGAATAGAAACAAAGTATATGTAAACAAAATTAAAACGGCCAAAAATGTCGTAAATGATGAAATGGGGTTCAACTATTTTATGCGAATTTAATTTTTTGTGAATTTGTGAAACGAAGCATATGGATTTCTACGTGACGATTGTTTTTTACGAGTAATAACGGTCAATTATTAGCTCAAGATTTCCGGGTTCGTATCCTGTCTGCAATACGAATGACTTAACATTTGAACAATTTTCGCATCCAGCACGGGCCTTGAACCCGTGATCCCCGCATTCTAGGCGTATGCGCTATCCGCTAGCCTAACGAGGGCGATATTTTTTCATGGCACATTTATTATGTTTTATTGAATTTACTTTTTTTACAACCATATCCGCTCCGAATAAAGCAAATGGATCTTAACAATGTGAAGATTATTTATACAGTTTTTTTACGAAAAATAGTTTTCAATTATTAGCTCAACCGTTTCGGGGTACGTTTTTTAACACATTTTTCTGTGAAAAAATTCATTCCATGTGTGGTTGGTTACCTTGCAAAAAATGACGTTTGTGATGAATATGAAGTATTTCGTAAATTTGATGGCTACAAATGCATTGAAAATGCTTTAAAATGTCTACCACAGATAATGGTTTAAATTGTTCGAATATCTTCAATTTTACATATTCCGTGAGGGGAAGACTTTAAAAATGTTGAGTGTGAAGATATTGATAAAATGTTTCCCGATAACACTAGATGACGAAGATTTAACTGTAATCGTTTTGTAAAACTTCGATTTAGTTGACAATACTAGTGAGGAAGTTGAAAAATATCATTTAGTTCAGAAACGATAAAGAAAGCGTTGAAATGTTTTTCAAGCAATGTCTTTCTCTCTTGCATGAAATTCGGAAACCACTTTAGAGATTTCGTACAATATTAATATATTACACGTTTTTAATTTCAGGGAATAAGTTAGCGTTTTCATACATTTTTGATATCTCGTATAGAATGAAAGGATTTAAAACTGTGGTAACTGTGGTATTATTCTAATTCAATATAATGGCTTTTTACCTAATTAATTTATTAGTACATGTATCAACAGTAATAAATACTTCAAGTGTCTATAACTCAATTTAAAAACGTATTAAAAATGATTTCGTGCGAAATTGTGGAAAATAGATAAATACAGAAAAGTGATATCTTAACTCGGTTAGGTTCAATATAGGATTCATAACAGGAAAAGCTATCATGAAACCATATAAATTTCATCAGATTAAAAATCAATAGGAATTTAATTGTAATACGAGAGTTTGAACAAATTTTATGTTTTTAAGTATTTTTTACTGTTAATACTAATTTGATGAACCGGAATGACTGATACAGTAAGAAACATTTTTTTTTTGAAAGTTATAATTTCAACTCGATTTTGGCTTAGGCCGACTACTCGCGGAGCTACTCAAAAGAAACTGATCACTAACGCAAATCACCAACCAGTCCACCATGAATCAGAATCTTTGTAATTCAATGAGACACTACAGACGACGCTACTTGTTACTAACCAGTCAGTAACGCGTTAGTAATCAATTGTAGGCTAATCAAGCTGTCAACTCATTTTTAATTTGAATCACCCAGTTCCTCGTCCAACTGATTACAATAACGTTTTGTAATAAAATTTTGTTGCAAAACAACTATTTTTAGACGGACAGTAGAACGTTAAAAATTTTCCATATGACATTTGGAGTTCTTTTGCAGCAACGAATAATCGGGGTCGAAATTTCTTTCCAGATATGGATGAACCCAAAATCTGTTTTTGTATTACATATATTTCTTCTGTAATGATAGTATAGTACTAATATAGTAACACTGACTCATCACTAAAATCACCTCTCGAAACATTATCCATAGCCCACAATGTTCCACCGTCCACGACAACACAGAAAACTATCGATTTGGATCACTTCTGAGTAGACAGCGTATGCGGAGCTGCGTCACAAATGACTTAGTAACCAGTTAGTAATTTAAATAACAAACCAGTTCCATTTTTCGAGTAGCTCCGTATGCAGAGAGCCTTACCATTTGCATTTGTTTTTAATCTAAATAGATAAAACTATGTAAAATATAATAAAGGGTATTTGACTTCAACGCCGAATAAATAAGGTAGAATTAAAGAAGAAAATATTAAAGCGAATAAACCTTGACAATGAAAAATATAATTACTATATTTTTCAATTTTTTTGAAAGAATAAAAATACTTTATAGTGAAAGGGTTTATCTTTATGTGACGATTTTATTAAGTTGAATGCTACGTAGTTTAAAACGCAATTCCATACGGACCAGTATATTTTATGAGTATAATGCAATAAAGCGAAGCAATAAGACTTTTATTTGATCTTATCTGTGACTGGAGTAACGATGCACTGCGATGATTTATTCAACGGAAAAAAAACTGGCAGAGTAGCATTCAGCTCTCAATAATTTATTCTCGAATGTAAAATTTTGAATTGAATAATTGATGATATGGAAAATTGTACCCTTGCCTCGGTGCATCGAAAAAGTGAACTAAGTATATTTGTTTCTTTATAATATAATAATATTGGCATACCTCTATATAAATGACAATAAAACCACGACAGAGTCAGTGTTTAGGTTTTAATACCCTAGTAAGTCTAATAAACCTAGAAAAAATATAATATAAATTACTGAAACAATATCATAGAATTACACACTTTTTAAATTAGTTTCACCTGTCGTAATATTTTTAACTGAAGTGAGGTAGGTATATTAATACATTTTTTTAAATTGTAGGTTGTTTATATAATAAAATTACATTTGATCGAGGATAAACAGTACAGTTTTTATATGATATTAAATATGAAGTGGAACATACGAGACACAGTGTAAAGATTATCTGAATTGCAGCTTTTTCCAATAAATTATTATTAACTATCAGCTCAACCATTTCGGGTGTATATCTTAGCAACAAATACAAATGAATAATCATTTGTATTCATTTTAATTAAAACCAAATAAAAATCCTAGCTATGAGACATAAACCCAGGACCTCCGCTTGCTAGACGGATGCGCTATTCATTAGCCTAACGAACGCGATATTGATAGTAAATAAAATTATTTTTCTTAAGTTATGTGTGACAAACCTAACCGTAAAACGTAAATATGCACTAAAATCCTTTTTTGGCATTTTTAATGGAATACGTTGAATCAGGTCTGGTGGAGATCATAAAGCGCACAACCATGCCATATTAATACTTATTTGTGTTACACAGTTTTTTGCATATAAAAATAAGCGTACATTTTCTGTCAAATAAAAAATAAATAGGAAGATAAATTAAATATTCAACACAGATAAAACATATGTATGTAATGATGTAGAAACTTTCTACAGTTAAAATATCTGAAAAAGAGGTACGCTAGCAAAAAACTGTAAAGTAATACACTGTAACTTAATAGTTGACAAAATAAGGTAAGTACTAAAAGTCCGTGGCATAGCCACCATGGAGCGAAGTCATCCAAAGCATGAGGGCTCTAAATCTCTGGTTAGTTAAAAATATTAACGTATTGGAGACTTTTAAAAAATTGCATAAGGGCCCAGTATAAAGAGTGGTTCTTGTTAAATTTTCAGGTATTTTTTGACGTGAAAATGTGTAGTAAAAAGTGCGACGTTTCTCTTTATTATTAGACCTAAAATATATGGACTACTGGACTGAAAACTCCTTCCATAGTTTTTACCTGGGGGCCCAAATTTCATAGGTACGCCATTGGTAAAAGTTTACAAACAGCAAGATTGTCAAGATTATTTATTTATTTTTGACAATGACGTGACAGTTAAAATAATTCTGGACCAACTTTGTATGTCTTAATTCAAAGAAGTTATAGAATTAATATTTAGCAATTACTTACTTTTAAAACTTTTAAAGTAATTTATTTACTTTGCTCATCAAACTTATTCAAAATACAAAGCTAATATACTTAACGTATTCAATTGTTGGAAATAGACTAAATTTGATTGATTATTATCCAAGCTGCTAGAATAGAACTCGTGCGTGGTATATTGTATGAGGCGTTGTGTACAACTGGTACTCTTTCATCCACGTTTATTGTACACGTTGATTTTCCAACACTCAGAGAGTTTTCACGTAGTAGCAGGAAAAATATAACCGCTGCCATGGTGTAATATTAATGCAATGTTTTATTTATAACGTACTGAAGCAAAATTCTGGCCACTCTTTCCTACTTTTAACAAACAGCGACGGGCGTCTCCAAGAAAAGCATTAAATATATTTATGCATTTGTTCGCTTTTGTTGAATACTGATAAAAAATACGATATATTATTCTTTTTCTTATTTTTTATAAGGGAGAATAAAATCAATCCTATTGTAGATTTCACACTGATTCACGACACCAAATGTTGAACTGATAAAAATGGTGAGAAGATAATGAATATATACGCGGCGAAGTTTCTTAGTAACGCTGTTTGTGACAATGGTCCGTGCGGCCAAGGTTTGTTCGTGTACTATACAAGGTATTTCAAGGAGCTTCAATAACCCAATTTATTAAAATGGGACAACTCAGTTAGGCGGATCATGTAAGCATAGGGAATACCCGACCACTGAGGAGACTCCGTAACGGTGAAGGGTAAAGCCTAAACTGAAGTATAATATAATAGTTCAATTGTGTAGGAGTAGATACCGTGTCATAATGGAGATTAATAATAAAACGATTACCTGTTACTGGATTTTACTATTGAAAATAATCTGAATTAGGCGGAAAGGTTTTGCCTAGTTCTTGAAATGGGCAGCGAGATTTCATTTTTGAACTTTAACATCGATCGTGTTTAGGTAAAAGGAAGTAACCCTCACAGAACAATTTTACAGGAGGCATGTAAACGTTATTTCGTGATTTTTAGTAAAAATCACATTAACAAAACTTAAAGTGCATGATGACCAATACATTGGTGTTTTATTTCCTGACCTGATAATTAAACAAGTTATTAGAGAAAATCATTAAAATTTAGTGTTTATGCATTTTTCTTTCCACGCAAACTTAGTAGGTCGCTCTTTTTTCAAAATTTAAAGCTGAATTTTGATAATAATTTGATATTTTAGGCTTAATTCCTTCTGACAGAACGTGTAGTTAGTTGTGTACATTGTGATTCTCAAATAAAAGCCCTTTTACCTCAATAGGGTCGACATGTTTATTTATTATTTTTCATCAAATATCTGATGAGGATTCGTTCATAAACCACGTAACGCTTTTGAGGGTGAGGAAGGGGTCACAACCAAGGTCTACATAGCGTAACAAGGAGGGTGGGTTAATTTTCATTATTAAGAAACACTTTCCCCACTCAAAAAGTGGATAGGAGGCGATTATAAATTGTATTCCTATTTAATCTTTTCTGTGCCAGACATACTATCACAACCTGGCAAGCTGTGAATTTTTAGGCAAAATAATAGAACCTAAATATTTCTTTTAAAAGTATATTGAATGTTTTTTCATTATAACTTTGTTTTTAATGGCCATATTATAATCATATATCTGCACTTTTATATGTAAAATCATCAAAAATATCCAAATTCGTCTAGCAAACTACGTTTTAAGTTGTACGAGTTAATTCGCTTCTGGCACTTGATCGGTTAATGTGGAGTGTTACGTAACTTTTGACAGGAGCTGAATGTCTACACGGTGTTACTTGGAGGGGGGAAAGTAAAAAAAGGTTACCTGGTTTATGACCTCTAAGGGCGATCTATTCAAAAATAAAATATATGAATGAGAGCATTAGGTTTTTAAAGTAACACTTCAAATAGCGCTATCATGTTTTTTTTATTTATAAATCAAAACGAAGAAATACATGTGAATTACAATTATTTATATTCGTTCGTATATTTTTTGAAGTAATAATAACCAGTATCATTAATACGAGAATTAATTAAAATCTACATTGTCTACATATATATATTTAAAAAAGTTATGGTGATAAAAGCTGCATAAATAATCGCATATTACATAAAGCCTTGTGTATTAAAAAAGACGGATTATCTAAAGAAAAAAAAATGGGATTTTTTTTATCAAAAAACCTATTATTGAATATTTCGCAGCGCAATTTCAGCCCAACTTTGGGGTGTAATTATACAACGGTGGTTTTTCATACCCATTTTATTTATCTTTCTTCCTCATTCACACCTTTATGAAATATGTTACGTTATCACATCCCTTAAAATAATATGAACATCTTTAATGTTTATACTGATACCCTTACCAAAGCCCTCATCATGATATTCCTATAAAGGCAGAAGTTAAAATAAAATGCAAATTAAAATAGAAACACGTTTCAAACTTGAGCAAATTCTATTTATTAAAAATGAAAGAGATATTGTATTTGATATTTTGAAATGAAAGAATTAATAATATGCAGGTTTAAACAGTAATCTCTCCACTTACACTGTTATCGTTACATATTGATATCATAAAGAAGAGTCCAGATTTCGCCGCTAGCTCACTTTGATATAAAATGAACACATAATAAGCTTTAAATCTCCGGCGGATCGATGCGACGTCCATATGATTGGCAACATCCTGTGGCTAATAAGATAATGAAAAATTTAAGTTGTTTCTTTTAACCATATCCGCTCCAAAACGAAGCATATGGATCTCCACAATGTGAA
>JAPMAG010003752.1:0-10033 GCA_036584685.1 Rhyacophila sp. Rhy_31_5
TAACTCTCACAGAACAAATTTTACAGGAGGCAAAAAAACGTGTTTTAATGATTTTAGTCAGTTAGATAACCACAAACTTGAAGTGCACGACGGCCAATAAATTGTTATTTCATTTAGCTGATCTGATAATTAAAAAGGTTATTAAAGAAAAGTCATTAAAATTGACGTTTAATGCTTTTTTTCCTTTCCATAAAAACTTAGTTCGATAATAATTCAGCATTTTCGGCTTGACAGAAGGTGTATTTAGTGTGTACATTGTGATTTTCAATAAAAGCAAAAAAAACTGAGGGATACGTCCTTTTGCCTTAACAGGATCGATATTATTAACCGATTTATAAAATTCTATAACATTAGATATGAAGAACCATTTCTTAAACTGAATAATTAAGAAGAGAAAAGTAAATATAAGGATAGTTTAAGTGATATACAAATCGATAAAGATATTAATTGAAATGGTAATTAATGAAATGACTCGAAACCGAATCAGTTAGATTCGTAAATTGACAGCATACGAGAATGCTATATTGTTTTATTTTATAATGAAAGTATACTAGATAATGCAATGTACACGTTATAAAATGCCAAAGCGCCATATTCGAATATACATTAATGTAATGAAACGATATTTTTTTCGTTACTGTGGTATGGTGGTGATAATATGGGCATATTAAATAGTGAGGTGAATATTTCCAATTACAAAGTCGCAGTGTTTAATTTGAACACTATCGCTGCCGTATGCAGGGCCGTCGGAAGGATTTTAGTCACATGAGTACGAAAATCGATTGCCTAACCACGTAAATAAAAAAGAACAGCATTTATTAAATGTTAAAAAGGTTATCGTGTTTGTATATTTATAAATTATTAACAAAAAACAATATAGATTCTAACAAAAAAAGCAAACGTTTTTAAACCTCTGTAGGGGTGAGTTTTTTTTATTACGGTTGCACAATTGGATGAAAGTTTTTTTCATTAACTTAGCTTGAAATTTTGAATTTTATTAAAAGTATGCAATACTATTTTTGTATAATTATGTTTATTTGATGCATAAATAATATATTATTTATGAGTATTTTATTGTTTGGTGCTTGACGTATATATTTCTATACTTCTTCAAAGCGCATTTTGAACGAACAGATATGTGCGTCCATACCCTGGACAGGTTAATAATTGCCTAGATGGTATGAGAAATGTAGAGAGTTTAGAGGAACACCCTGAGACTTTTGTATATGAGAGTGTATGGCTACTATCCGTGAATTTTCTCGTCTACTTTTTTGTTGGGAAGCTTAGTTACTGCAGTTTAAAATTTAGAAACAATCTTTACTAAGCTGTGTATCTTTTTCGACTAATGCATAGCGTGTGGCTTATATTAATAACTATGGGTATAACAACTACCTGAGAAATTGAGAACGTCAGTTTTCTTTTATTCCGAAATGTAGAACTAACCTGCCAGTAGTTCTACGGAAACGGACGGCAATAATTTTATTTTACGAATTTATCTTAGCTATAGACATCTTCCACTTGAGTGATAGTGAGTTCAAGCGAATTTCGAATTATTTTTAAATAAGAGTATCTGTTAAAGGTTAATCAGTAGCTTTTCTCCAATACAAATATATTTTATGGTTTTCGTTTTTCGTCTATTTATAACGCTAATTATTAAAAATATATGACTATGGGTATCACGTATGATCCATTAAAAGTAACGACGGCATTGATTTTAGTTAATAGACTATAACTAGTTAGGTTAGGTATAAGTATAATTAGTAAACTTAATTCACCTCGCCATCGCAAGTATATTTTCTTAAATACAATATCATATATACACTAAATAAAGAAATGGTTTATAAATATAAATTCGATATTTATGTTTTTTTTTAATAATAATAATATAGTTTCATGCTTTTCACTATTGGTGTTGTCTATTACGAAATTTTCAAATGAAACAATTTACTGAAGTTAAAACAATTAATTAGACGATTAGAACTGAGCTTAATCAATCCAACTACGCCATCAGTTGAAGTCGTAGCTAATTGTCAAAATCAGTCAAGCGTTTTATAAATATTTTTGTGAAAAAAATAAAGAAAACTGTGCTACCTTGTCAATAAATATAGAACGTAGCCCCTGAATTTTGGTTGACGTTTACGTATCTATATGAAATTTCACAGATAATACTCAATTTTAGTGTATTTCTTATAGTGAAAAGCTAAAGCATATTATTAGTTTACATTAAAGAATTTTATACTATGGAATAGTAAATCTGTTTTGAAGTACAATTATGTATTGACATACTCTTAAACTGTTTAAGAGATTTTTTCGATGAAAATGACACAAAACAAAAATCGCAACCATCTGTAACGTACGCCAATAATACAAGTATAAATGACGAATGTTCATTTCGGCTGTCAAACTTTAAAACCTAGTAACTGACAAATTTTTGAAACTTCGTTTTAACGCATATTTTATATTACTAGGCTATAACGCACTTACAGTCGATAATGTACGATTATATGAAATCAGTGCCTAAATGGGTGAAAACAATTTTTCTAAACTTCATAAGTGACAATACTTTCCTCGAAAACCACTTTAAACCCTAGTAAGTTAAGAAAGTCGTTCTTGTGGGTGAGTGGATATTGGCATCCGACTCACGAGTCGAGGGTCACGGGTTCGAGGCCCATGTTGGTCGCAAATTTTACAATTGTTTATTTATTTGAATTGTAGCCAGGACACGAACTTGAAGCGATTGAGGTAATAATTGACGATTATTACTCGTAAAAAAATTTAACTGTCAAAATAATCTTCCCATTGTGGAGATCCATATGCTTCGTTTCGGAGCAAACGTGGTTTTAAAAAAATGTTAAGAAAAAATATTAATACATAGTAACTAAGACTCACTTACTAGGTAATGAGATTTATAAATGCACATACTGCTTATGATATTGTTTTCCTGTTTCGTTTACCACAATTATTTTCATGTCGATGATTCCCGACAAATTTGGTCGTCCTGAACATTTTGTCTTGAAACACTTACTAAGTTTTGAAAGTGGGCAGCCGATTTAGTAATATGATACATATTTTTTGTTTGTATATTATGAAAGGCTTAATATCATATTTATTGCACTGTGTCAAAATAAGTCAGTACGCCCATGGTTAACCATATTACTAGATTATGCGTACGAGCGAACATGCAGAATTCAAATCAGAATTCAGCACAACATAAAACGATGATAATTTCTGAAAGCGATTTCCAATAACAATTATTATGGGCTGGCGTAGGGAGTCCGTGATCCGCGTGATTTTTATGTGCGCAGGCGCGTCGACCCTAGAACCCGCTTGCCCATCGACGCCCGAAAATAAATCAGCTTTATCGCCAAATCTGAAAATAACGACCGAAATACGGACGAAACTAATCGACTTCCATAAAATATAGTGGCCGCAAAAAAGCGTAACGATACCGCGCCGTATCTGGCGCGCGATTTGACGTCACCGGTGGCAAATTCCAGCCAAATGTCGACACTATGAATATAACAGCATAATTTAACAGCTGACCAAAATATAAATTAATTATCAACATATTTATCAATGCATTGATTAGGCTCGTGAATTATTAAGCTAGGAAAATTCCAAAGCTATAATAAATAAATTTTCGTGAGGCCTATGAAAGGCACAAAATTGATATTGTCTTTATACTGGCAAAAGGCGTCAAGTCAAAAAATGACCGTTTTGATCTAATACTGTAATTTGATAGATTTTCGCACGCTTTAATATGTGATAAAACAAGCTATATTATTTTTACTTTTTCTATAATATTTTAGTATCATCACTTATTATGTCGATATTGAATATTTTATTACTGTCAAAATACATTAAACGGACTAACGATTATTTGGCAGATCAGATTAAGAGTTTCTAGGTATATTCAAATTCTGAAAGAAAAAAAAACGTCAACAGGACTTACAGTCCCAGTTGCCCGAACATATTATCGTGAAATGTGTGCAAAAGAATCAAACTGTCAAAATCAATTTTCTCAAAACAATCTTTTTTAACTAATCGCCCTCTGCCAGTACAACAACGATATGTTTTAATGTGTTTTGTCGTGTGCTTTATTCCATTTTTTATTTTAACCATATCCGCTCTGAAACGAACTATTGTGTGTAGATATCGACACTGCAAAGATTATGTTGAGAGTTTTTTTACGAGTAATGATTTTTCATAAGTTTATATCGAGGTTTGGAACATAAAATCACAAATAGTGTAAATTTATGCGGAGGAATGCGAACGTACTTTTTCTCGATATCTACAAAATGTGCTCTTATATCGCTTTTTGTAACTAAATACTTCAGATAACCCAGTTGACTGTTAGTAATGTGATCGATTTCTATTACATATGTACCGAAAGTTAATAAAAGATATGTAAAATAGTTGGATGTTTTTTATGTTCAGTCGTTAAATATAAATAATCGCAATAATATTACAGAGTGCATCTGATAAATAGCCCAAACATTAAAAAAATATGGGATTCAAATTTAATAGAAATTAAGTAGCATTTCTTAAGAACACAATTAGAATTGGTAATCACTTAAGCTATGTGGAAGGGTAGCATACTCTCGCTAACACTGGATTATGGAACGTAATCGTACATACTGTATGACATCGATTTGATTGGAATGAGATATTTTTTGAATGTATATCTCCCCTTCGTATCCAATCGTAAGGTTAAAAATACAATCTCGCAGTTAATGTGATAAATTACTTAAAATATATATAAATACAAAACAATATAATATCTTGAAACGAAAGAATTGTTAAGAGAAAAATTGGTGTAATGTCTTTCTTCGAGCGTGTGTAAATAACTGTTGATAAGGACGATTCCTGCAATCGGGTGGGCACGGATACAGAGTGTTTCTAAGTAATTTTTCGTGTACTTTTCCGAAAATTCGTGAAAACTCTAATAAAAAACACAATCAAACGCGAAACACGCACTAATTGAGTTCTTCCAGAAAGGCGGTTATCCGGTGACAAAGCGACATCGTTCGACTGCTTTCGTCGCGAACTGGTTACAGAAATTTATTAAGAGACATCAATTCCACGAGATATAAATCTAATACAATTTGCCGAAATGCTTCGACTTAATTTATCAAAGCGCTGGCGGGAGTAAGGGCGGTGCTGCGGTGGAGTGAGAGGAGATTTCGGCAACTAATGTCTTCTAATCTTAGGGATACGTCTCAGCAAACAAACAAAAACAGAGTGATATCTGAAGAGAGACCGGAGATTAAATACGGATCACATTATTACAAGTCGTGAGAGTCGGCATTGGGGGTATCATACCGGGAATCCGGGAGAATTTTCTCGTCTCTAAATTGCCTAAATTACGTATTGCTTCCTTCGCAATAATTATTTAAAAATAATTATTTGAATGGTAATTTCGTTGCTAACTAAATCAATGCTTTGGATAAAAGATAACTGAATGTTAATATTAAGTGTTTCTATCCAGATAAAAGTTGGAAAACGTTTTTGTACAGTAGATCAAGATGACACGAACGATTAGCTAATTGTATATACTGGTACAAAACAATCTTCACATTGTGAAGATCCATATGCTTCGTTTCGGAGCGGTTATGGTTGAAAGAATATACTGGTAATATTGGCACACTGCGTTAGATTAAGCGACAACGAATGTTAGAAAAAAATCTTGTATTCACATAGGGTATAAAGGCAGAACAAGAATGCAATGTGTAATAGTTTGAAGTATCCAACTAAAATGTAACACTTTGATTATATGGAGAGAGTTGGAGAAAACTTTTTTGAAATTAAATGACGATTTTTAGGTTTGGATTATGTTTAAGGAAAAACTTTTCATTTTATTTTTAGCGTCTGCTAACGGTGCAAGAAATATATTTAAAAAAAAAAGTATATATATATTGTCGTTTCTCTTAATTAGATTTTCCGAAATTAATAAAGCTTCTAATTTTATTACAAAAATACAATCTAGATATGAATATATACAAAAATTACATAGTTTCCATTTAATAAAGATTTGTTCATAATTTAAGAAGATTTATACAATATAATTCATACATTTTGGACAATTTGTCATTTTTATACGGCAACCATCTCAAACTCAACTCCAAATTTCATAAAAATATTTTAGATATTGTAAAAGAATACAATTAATACTTTTTATTACAAACTAAATTTGATAAGACATTGTTAATATTTTTTGTGATAATTTCGACGTATTAAAAAAATCATGTGACTTATTTCCTAAATGTATAATATATACTCGTATTATACAAATCTTTTACCAGTTATAGTACATCAGAAATACATCAAGAAATAACTGTGGTAGAAGTCTTATTATCCTGGTGTAAATATATATATATCATAGAGTTGTTGAAAATGAGCGAAGAACGGATACCTCTACGGCTGTCCAATTTCAAAACTTAGTAAATGTTTCAACACAAAATGTTCAGGACGACGAAATTGCTCATTGGTCGGGGAATATTGACAAGAATAGACAGGAATAATTGCGGTGAACGGAAGAGGAAAACAATATTAGAGCCAATATGTGCATTTACCGATTTCATTACCTAGTGAGTGAGTATTGGCTACTAAGTTTTTAATATTTTTTTCATTAACTTACTAGGTTTTGAAGTTGTTTTTGAGAAAAGCATTGTCACTTGCTAGGTTTAGAAAAATTGATTTCACCCATATAGACACTGATTTCATATAAAACATCGACAGTAAATGTGAATTATGACCTAGCAATATAGGATATGCATTAAAACGAAATTTCATAATTTTACTAGTTACTAATTTAAATTATTTTAAAATTGGACAGTCAACGTGTATTGCATGCAGCATAATACTGTTTCTCATAAAAAAATTAAAGGTAGAGTTCTAATTCACACCGTCAAATCTCATTAAGTCATTCCCGTTAATGGAATTATATAAGTTTAACAAAACGTTTGTCAATAAGGGCCAACTCTTACTCAAACACTGATTTCATATACGAGTAAAGAGCCTAGTAATATAGAATACGCATTCAGAGGTAATTTCAAAATGTTGTCAGTTACTAGATTTTAAAATTAGACAGACGTAATTAGATCGTATTCATTTACGGTAATTTTATGCACCATGAAAGTTTGTGCAGAATAAAAGCTCTTTTTGGTTATTTAATTATATAGTTTTACTTGATGTGTTTGTATGTTTTTAAAAGATATGATAATTTCGCATTAAATGGAATCATTCTACACTTAAGTCGGGTTGTAAATATACTCTATTTCACCTACCATATAATCGTCAAATAAACGTTTAGCTCTGGTCAGCCGTCGTACATCGAAGCTAAGTGTATGGAACTAATACTCATTATACTGATCGCTAATGCGAATAATTTGTCGGACACTAATCCAACATCTATATTACCACGATATACGCATTGTACTCGTGTGCGGTCATATGGGGTATATAAATTGAGTTATATCGAATGAACATGGTCAAGGATTAGGAATGAATAATTTGTGAGACGAATTGATCGATTGGTAATTGGTAGTTTTCCTATGACCGAGATTAATATTTGAATATCTATACGTTATCGTTCAACACGAAATCCAGTGTTGTATTAACGATAAAATTAACAGTTATTTCAGAAAAATTTAGAAGCGTTTTTCTATCATAGTGATGAAAATATAGTGGATTTATATTAAATATTGTCGCCTTTGTAGAAGATAGCGCACCCGAATCACGAGCCTGAGAGTCTATGGTTCAAATCACGTAGCTGGGAAAATGTATACAAGGTTTTAATGGGCATTTGAAATTTGGGCGTGGACCAAATTGGTTGACCTAATAACTGACAATTAACAATTATAAAAAATCTGTCAAAATAATTTTCAATCTTCATCGTTGCGAAGATCCATGTGATTCGTTTCGAAGCGGATATGGTTAAAAGAAAAGAATAATAAATATTAGCACAAAAGGGTTAACAATGCGGGGGATACGTATTTTTTAATATTCATGAAAATCGAAAATCAAAAAACCCAATTTCGACATATTTCAATATTTTTTTCAAGATTCGTTAATTTTGTGATGACTCATATCGTTCTGAGGAAATAGGCATGGTTAAATTTGAAAACTTACGGTACAACAAAGTTTTATATGTGTATTAAAAAATCGCTCTATAATTGCGATTTTTACGAAAATATTCATATTTTAACAAATGTATTGGTGTAGAAAATGTGAACGTTTACTTATGAATATATAATAGTTTGAAGCCAATAAATTACTGTGTAAGATAAGTTATTTAAATTTTAAATATATTTTCAAATCAGACCAAATTTTAATATTTGAACGTTACATTTAAAATAAAAATCTCCTTTGTTGAAAGTTCCAAGAAAATAAAAAGCGTTTTTTGTCTCTCCTGTAAGGTTGCACTTTTGTAGATAGCATTGTTTGACTTTAAGCCCTAGAATATATTTATTGACTGCAACTTAACGGTATCGTAAAAAATAGAGGAAGTTTCTAAAAAATAAATAAACGTATGAAAAATTTTAATACTTGAATGCGTGGAAAGTTTCAGCGCAGAAAAACATGCGACTGCAATCAGTAAAGCAGTTTCCAGTTTGAGAGTTCCATATTAGCGAAGAAACTGTTTCCATGCATAACAGTAACAGACTAGGTCAGAGGCGTACTATTAATTGTTACAAAATCTATATTTATGACTATAAATACATGAAAAGGAATCTGAAAAATTATTGCATAGGTATTCCTTTAAGTGTATTTAAAACTAGGATATAGACCAGTTTGACTGAGGTAATAATAATCAATTTTTACGTGTAAACATATATGTACGTTCATTGAAATTATTTTTATACATATTCACGATTGACTTCGAATTGCGACTATTAATATACTGATTTCTGATCAGCAATAATATAATAAAATTTATTTAGGTGTCTTATAAGTAAATGAAAGTCTGCACGTTTTATGCAAACTTATTTTATTTTCCCTGTCTCAATGAGCACAGTAGTTAAATAACAAAGCATTTTTTTTTACTTTTAACAATATTTAATTTAAAATGTACATATGTGTGTTTGCATTTAGTTTAAAATGGTGCAATTCTAAATATTTAAAAAAAAATTAAACATTAAAAAAAAAATGTTTGGCATCTTAAGACATCTCGTTGTAATCTTCTAGTTATCAATACTAAAAAGTTATAAAACTGTTAAAAATACTAATAAAGGTATTTTATTCATACGAAGCATGCTGCTTAATAACGAGAACAACTCTGAATTCTGTTTGTTATCAAAAATATGAAAGTTTTGGTGTGTATTTTTCGGAGAGCTTCATAATTTAACCGGCTTAGTGCCAGAAACGAGTTAACTCAAAACGTACTTTCCTAGGCAAATTTGAATATTTTTTATGAATTTAAACATGAAAACGCAGAGATATGACTACAATATTATGATCATTAAAACGGAATCATGACAAAAACCATTCAATACATTTTTAAAAAAATATTATACAATATATTATTATTTTTGCTTAAAAATCACAGCTTGCCGAGTTGTGATAGTATGTCTGGCACAAAAAAGGTTAAAATCGGGATGATGACGTGAACACCATGACAACTGTACTTTTACTACAGTGGATAGGCCAGCCTATGAGAGTCCATAAAATTGTATGACATAGTTAGCTGCAGTTATGCACTCACGTACTCGTATGTTTATACTGAATCTAAACATCGTTCATTTAAAAGTAATGTTTTAAATTTTTTATGAATGTTTATCTATCATGTATAAGATGGATTGATAACATCGAGTGGAATTAGAAGGTTTTATTGTATTATGCACTGTAATAATTTGGATAGACCTAAATCATACACGTCGCCCTTGTGGGTGAGTGGATAGGCATCCGACTAGCGAGCAGAGGGTCACGGGTTCGAGGCCGGTACTGGACGCAAATTTTTACAAATGTTTATTCATTTGAATTGTAGCCAGGACACGAACCCGAAACGGTTGAGCTAATAATTGACAATTGTTAC
>JAPMAG010003755.1:0-10032 GCA_036584685.1 Rhyacophila sp. Rhy_31_5
CTAGACCCTCGGCTCGTGAGTCGGATGCACTATCCACTCACCTACGAGGGCGAATGAATATATAATAAAAAAATAAAATCATGCTCACCTAATTAACCCATTTTTTATTACAGCAAGCGTACTTTAATAGATATACGAATTAAATGATTGTCAACAAATTTTGTTAATCCTCACAGACTGACAAAATAACAACACGAGTGTGTCGACGGAACAACAAAAATGTTGAGCGTTTGACGGCCCTCATAGACACACAAACTTGTTATGCCCAGGCTACTATTTAGGTAGGTATGCATTTTATACTAAATAGCGTTTGTAGCTTGAAACCAGTTTTGTAAGAGACCATTTCCGTAAGTTACGAACGTGGGACGCGTTCTTCACATGTACAATAATGACCCCAAAATTGGACAAGTACTCATTTGCATAAGAACGATCTTAACGAAAAACCGTCTCTCGGTCCAACACTCTCAACGTCTGAACTACGTAACAATTTCAAATTAAAAAATAGGATACTAATTTTATTTCTAGATTTTGGTTCATTTGTACATAAATCGAATAATAATTTACTATTTTATTAGTTTAGACCAGCGGTCAGCAAACTACGGTTCCCGAGCAACATGCAGCTCTTTGACTACTTGAGTGCGGCTCTTTCTCGAATGACGTATTTAATTAATTTATTTTTATTTAATAGTGTTTTAATACAATCAGTCAGTGTGTTATTACATATAAATTCAAATAAAGAGCAATTTCTTTTCTCTCTACTACATGACTCCAACGCTAGATTATTTTAAGGTATGATATCTAGTTTTATAGGGTTTTTGTAAAGAAATTTGGCCCTGAAAAGAAATCTAAATCGTTGCTCTTATGACAAATGAGTTTGCCGATCACTGGTTTGGATAAAACACCAGCTTCGAATAGCAATAGAAACTCGTACAAAACATAAATATTTTGAATTCATATAACTAAACAAGATCGATCGATATCTGAGGAGTCTCAATTTAAACAATGAGCGATTACAATAAAAAAGCTAACTTTGAATAGATAATAGCTAATTATCAATTAAATTACGTAGTACATTGCAATGATATTACATCATAAATATAATACTATGTATCGAACAACAATAAATGAAAACATATGAAATATAAAACATTGTTTTATTACAAGTTATGAATATGTCGCCGAATACAATAACACTGAATTAATCAGACCGCTCGCATGTCAAACCACAAAATAACGACTTCCGACGTCATTTGATTTTGTCACTAATAACATCAGCGGTAGAATTCAGTTCTGGCATGCATTGAATATTCAATCGGACGCGAAGTTTCAAAGTTCGCGGAGTCTTATTTATTACAACTTATGTCAAAGTTACCTGTTACAAACTATAGTATTGGATAGCGATACTGGAACGTTAATAAAAAATATAATATACTTTTGTAGACGTAAAAATGCAATGTTTTCAATAATTTATGAGCGTTTCCGTGTTATACGTTGACTCACAATATGTACTTTTTTGCAAACAAAACAATCACAAGTCGTCAAAAAAATGTGTATACCAATATCATACATTAAAAGGTTAACTATGAATTAAATTGTATTCAGATTTCCACATCGAAGATCCGCCGACAGTGAATAGTGGATTCATACGTACATAATCATATTTACGACCAAAATTCTCTGTATTAATACGATATGTGTAACATGTAATGACAATCATTTGTACATTAAGGCCGTCTGCAGACGGAGCTACTCACAATAATTGAATGGGACACTGCAAACGGCGCTACTTGTTACTAAACAGTCAGTAACGCGTTAGTATTCGGTTGTAGGCTACTTGACCTGTCGACTAAATTTTAACTTAAATCACCCAGTTCATCGTCCGACTGATTACGCGCGGTAATAAGTAGTAGGCTACTCAACCTATCGACTAATTTTCAACTGAATCTCCGGTTCTTCGTTCGACTAATAACAGTAATGTTTTGAGTATTATTATGAGTCGCCCTCGTAGGTGAGTGGATCATTATCCGACTCACGAGCCGAGGGTCACGGGTTCGAGGCCCGTGCTGGTTGCGAATTTTATAAATGTTTACTCATTTGTATTGTAGCCAGGAACCCGAAACGGTTGAGCTATTAAGTGACTATTTTTACTTGTAAAAAAACTATCAAAACAATCTTCACATTATGGATATCCATATGCTTCGCTTCGGGGCGGACATGATTAAAAGAAAAGGTATTATTATTTACATAAATATGTAGTTGATAATTATTTTATATTTTTTTATAAAATTATTTCATTCTTAATCACAATTATGAACGATCAACAAGTGAATATAAAATTAGTGAGATTTCCTCATGTTTGTATTTTTCCTGTGTAGTGCAGAAGAGATCAATTGCACTGATAGCAAATAACTGTTTTTAGACATAAGGTACAACGTTAAAAAATTTGCATCTGAAATTTGGAGTTATTTTGAAGCAACGAATAATCGGGGGTCAAAATTTCTTTTAATGATGATGATGAACCCAAAATCTTTTTCGTATTATACGTCTTCTAAAATGATAGTAGTAATAATATAGTAACACTAATTCATCACTAGAATCATCACTAGAATCATCACTCGAATCATTATCCAAAGCCCACAAAAATTGTGATGTTCCACCATCCATGACCACACAGAAAACTACCGATTTCGACCACATCTGAGTCGACCCCGTGTGCAGACCTGCATCAGTAATGAGTTAGTAACCGGGTAGGAATTTCAATTACAAACTAGTTCCGTTTGTTTTAAGTAGTTCCGTGTGCAGAGGGCCTCAAACGATGACTAGTACGAATCGTACGGTAACTGCCGCACAGTAGTTTTACATACTCGTACAATGTTCATTTTGGGTACACAATTCTACGTAGCTACGCTACGGAGTCACTACTCGAAGGTCGGTGGAACTAACATTTCCACGAACTAAGCAAAAAATGTGCAGTGTCGAATAATTTACATGTAAATGTTTTAAATTATAAAAAAATATTTTCCCGCAATAGAATGCCTTTTGAACTACGCTTAAAACCAATAACACCATCCGAATTCAACCGATGGTTTGTATTTTACGTAAACCTACGGGTTCGTGTATACGATATTATTTGTGTGAGTATGTAAACCAAATTAGATTCAGTCAGTATAATCGAGGTATTGAGGAAAGGCGGAGAGGAAAAGCTGCGGGCGTGCCAAGGGAGATTGAACGAAGGAAAGGCTCTCGACATCATTCAAGGAAACCGTATAGTCGCCACAGGATAATTGACATATCCGGAACTCAAATAAATTCAGCGTCCGCTCGCATGGTACTCTTAATTGAATTAATTCTGTTTCTAACTACAGAAGACAAATAAATACATATTAAACATTGTAACTTTCAATATAATAATGAAATGGATCAGCGAACAATAATGGCATATACTAGTATATTTCTAAGAGGCTTCAATACCTCCATGATTAAGCAAGATTTTAGTCTAAGGCCGCCTTTACACGGAGCTACTCAAAAGAAACTGATCACTGACACAAATCACCAACCAAATCGCCATGAATCAGAATCTTTGTAATTGAATGCAACTGACTAGTTAGTGACAAGTAGCGCCGTCTGCAGAGTCCCATTCAATTACAAAGATTTCGACGCATGGCGTACTGATTGATAATTAGCGCCAGTGATAAGTTTTTTTAGTATCTCCGTGTGCAGAAGGCCTAACAATGCGTGTACAGTACAGCAGTTATCTCTTCAACAGGTGACGTGGACTATCTAGTTCCGTTTGTTTCTTGGCGCCCCTAATTACGTCTACTATTCCTGTATCATACCGAATATGTTTGAGGCTATCATTTGCAAAATCCGGCACGTTCTCAAAATAATCATCTGCGACAAAATATAGAAAACCGTTTTGAATATTAATATATTATGACAATACGGACATATTTTTTCTTATTTGATATTTTGTGTGTTATCAAACCGGTTTTTGTACTATATTGTTGTATACTTCTTATACGAATTCTTTTAGTTTGTATTTTTCTTCATAAATTGATAATAAAACGAAATTGAGATAAAATAAGGCATATTTTCGAATACATTCATTTGTCCCATTCCTATCTCTTGTAAATATAATGCAGTGGTCTCCAACCAGTCACGAGTAGGCAATTTCAGTAGCTCGCTAAGAACTATAGTCAATTCTCATTATAACAAACCAATACACTAAAATATAAAAGCATAACGTATACACAAGTAAATCTGGGCGATTAATTTTAATTTGAATTGTAAATGTCATTTTTTTTTTTAAATCGGCGACGACTGGTAAATGCATCTTTCCATTAACCTGCGTCAACAACGATTTTGCAACTGTCTTGAGTTTTGAATATCGCAATAAAGAATGTGGGAATGGTGTTTTATTAAAACCTCTCAAATAGCTACAAATCATTTCGAGGGTTTTATGCCACTTTATGATGGAAGTAGATGAATTATCACGTACATACAACTATTATATATCCCCGGAGGCCTCTCTGTCTCTAACGGTCTCTCTACGTTCATTCATCTTTTAGGTGCACATTTTTTTGTTTCATGATTTGTTCTTGTTTATGGAATGACAAACAACATTTGCATACTAAATATGCATGTATAATTAATTACACGCGAAATTCACATAAGCAAATTGTTATTTGAATGTCCAATGCGCAATTGTGTTGTATGGATGATAGATAACTGTTAACGATAAAATCTAAACATAATCATATTTCAGGATTGTTTTTTTCTGGTATATACTCGTATATAGAAATATAGCGACCGATTTATGTTCTTGCCTGTCACTTAATATGAAGAGTGGCAACTAACGTGGCTCCAATATATAATATTAAAAAAACATGTATTTTATTTAATATGATAGTAGAAAGAGTTCCGCGTAAATAAACTAATGGTTTATATATATTATTGTCAATGTATAATTTTGTTTCACAATAAATCAAATAGATAAAATCAAACAAAAACCATAAATATCAAAATGTGTTGTTTGCGAAACAATTGCTCGCGGTTTTTTTTATCTATTGGAGATTACGGAGTTTTATATTATATCTCCTAATTGGTACATTATAAAAAAAAATAGCAAAACCAAATAATTTTTACAGTCCGATAAATTATTGCACACGTGCATCCACAATTACCTAAGTCAGTCATTATTATTATACTGCTCGAGTGTTAGAATCAATGAGCGAACGGAATATTGCGATACAATGAATGAATCGTTCATCGCCACAGGAGAATGTATGAAGAGTTGCATAATTATTACAATTTGAGTAAAATAAGTTTTGCCAGTGTATTGCGCAGAAACACGAAACTAGAGTGTGTTGAAATAATGTAATAGAGTGAGTTATGTATGAGAGATCCTAGCATTTTCATAACCTCCCTAAATAAAAGATTAACATGCAATCGGAGAATAGTTCACAATCAAGAGTTCCAACGGCCAGTAGGTAATGAAGAAATTATAGACTTTATATAAAATTGTATTGGCGGTGAAAACTCAAAATATATACTGTTAAACTAATAAGATGGCAGGAAATTACAGTGGTCTTCCAATAAGTAGAATATAATAATATTATTATCTGATGAATATTACGAAACCGGAAACAGAACTGAAAACTCTCATATCATCAAAAACAAATATTTAGTATGAACACATTTTGAAGGTATAGGTATATAACAAAAAATAGCAGCAGGTTCAAATGAAACTCGTACCCATTCACCGTGTATATACGAGTACGGTCACTTAAATACATTATTTGAAACTCTAGTATTATTTAACATGTACGAGTATATATAAAAAGTATTACTTATGATACAATCAAAATAAAATCTATTGTATTCGTACGTATGTTTCCTGAAACATTGTTTTTGGATTGATTTTTGGTATATAAAATATCATTAGCGCATGTGGAACTACAAAAAGCCGTACATATTGAGTTTTATTTTGATTAATTTAACAACCGGTTATGTCAAACTTTATTAAATAATTAATGTACACACGGCTCTCGATTTATGCGGTAACTGTTTTTACGCGGTTTCGCTTTTACACTGTCAAGAATAAAGTTTTTTTTATAAAATACATTTGGCTTCACACGGAAATCACGACGGATCTTAAAAGTATCAACAAATTAACACTAATTAAAAAACCATAAACATAATAATGATAAGGTACCTGCTGATGGATATAAATCTAATAATCATAGATTTCAGCCAACACGAAAGCAAAAAATGGTTTCATTAGAATATAGAAGTGAAGAAGCGGACTACTTTAAATTTATACTTTGCTAAGTACGTGAAGATTCATATAAGTGTTTTTTTTTTTTTAATATTCTTATTGTAATATTTTTTGACTAATATATGGCATGTACAAGTTTAAAGACATTGAGGAAGGCATTTTTGTAACATAGGTATCCCGATATTTCACATAAACTTTTATTCTCGATTAACGCGGATATTTATTATGTAAATATGTAAAACATATCTTCCGTTTTCGTTTACGCTATGTTTCTGATTAGAGGATATTTCCCAGAAATCTACCGCGTAGATCGAGGGCTGATAATAAGAGGATTGATCGAAAAAATACATAATTAATATCTTTAAAAAACGCATTGATATCAAAAGATATTGTCAAAAAAAAAAAAAACCATGTATTCAAGAATAACCGTCATCAAAATCAGGATATAGCAAGGAGACGGCGTGTAATTTGCAACAAGCTACGAAGGTTTGACAAAAACGCAGATATTTTTCCGGAGAGTTTTGTTTTATTTTAAGAAAAAATTTAACGATTTGTCAAAAATTTAGAAATTTTTCGACACATTGCGACCAGTGGTCTGAAACAACCTTTCGTAATATGTATTTGCATGAAGGCCCAAATGTTATAGCTACGGCACTGTTGATAAATAATGTTTCAAATATGTTGTAAGTAAAATGTTAATAAATTCTTATGTACTCGTATATTCTTGGCCCTAAGAGTTAAGAGAAGCCTCACAATGATTTTGAATAAGATGTTAAATCCTTAATATTAATTATGGCTATATATCAAAGTATAACAGAGCCCCCTCCTAGTAAACTACAAACTACTCATGCAATATTTGAAAACGCCGACGATATCCTTTTCCTGAACACAAAGCCTTTCCGGTCACAGATCGCTCGGCAAGTAATTCATATAAATGTTACATAGTTTGAAATTCAATCTTCGCTTTCATACATTGTTGTAATCTTGTTAAAAAAAAAACGATAAAACACTAGGAACGTTGGTGCTAATATTTACCAGGCATTCGATTTTACATTATTTGGGTAAGATATAAAAGATAAGACATTAATGTCGTACACTTTTGTATGAATCAACGAAGCTCTATGCTATTTTGAGCAGCATAAAACTATGATAAAAATCAAGAATATTAACTTGACGCATATAACGTATACGATGAGGCCATACATGGGATTCGACATTTTTTCTCTCAATAAAACAACACTTATTACAATAATTTTGACCAAATAAAAATACAAATTTTAAAAAAAAGGGAATATTGTAACATTATTTTGTAAAATATCTGATATATTTCTGTACGTTCTTTTTATACCATTAAATTGTCTACAAATCGTTCACCATTTAAGAATAAACAGTCAGCAAATGAAGATAAAATGTTTTGACAGCTGATAGATAAAAAAAATAGGTATTCCTATTTGTTTAAATGGTTGCTACGTGTCGCTACACTGTGCACCTAATGGTGATTGATATATGGCAAGCTTGTGTACATTGCGAATTATAAACGACGGCTTAGTCAAAAGTGAGTCGTAAACAGTAAATAGTTTGGTGACTATATGGCAGCCGAAATTTTTCATTGGTTTTTGAGATACGATTTTTTTTCGCGACAAGCGTTTTATTCCATATTATAACAAAATATGTAAATATACTATATTACATATTTTTTTGTCAGGATCTGAATATTATTCCGTGTTAAACGATTTTTCATTAAAAGCGGTTTCTTTCTTTCGTTTGCTTATCCCACCCCTTATAAAAACCCAAAACATTATTACATACATCTTATAAATGAAGCGTCTAGTTACAAAAAGCGATATAAGCACAATTCAATATTTTCATCAAAAATTTTATGTTTCAAGGTCAAATTTTGTTTTATGTTAAGATTCTTTATTTTCATCGTATTTTATGTTTAAATTAAAACAAAATAACGGCGTTTATTAACTGATGAACTTTTAAGATGAAATGAATATTTAAATGCGCGCGGAATCAAATAGATTTGAAATATTCCAATGCATGAAACATTTCACTATTTATTTTTTTCATAAGTTTATATTGGGTTTAGGAACATAAAATTTTCACACATAGTGTAAAATTGTGCGTAGAATGCTTTTTAGAACGTTTTTTTCTCGATTTCGACAAATTGTGCTTATATCGCTTTTTGTAACTAGACGCTTTTTTCCGACAACACTTTTTTAGTCGATTGGTCAACATCCAAATATTGCGTGATTTACGAAACATGACGTCTTGAGCACCTATAACTTCTGATTAGTTGAATTATTGACACGGTGACAATAAAATACGACAATTGGTAGCAAAAAAATTGTATGCAATGTCTCAAAAAAAAAACTAAAATGAAATACATCTATATAACCAATAACAAATTTATAAATAACATCTATTCACAGAGTCAAAATTACAAAATCGAATCGAACAATTCAATAACAGTTACTTTTCATTAGTTCAAGGTTCAATGTAAAATAATATTGTAAAAATATGGAAATCAGATAAATCAGAATATAAAACGTTAATTGACGAGCTAACTTAAGCCGAAAATAAAACTACAGATGGCTTTTGAAATTACCCAAACACGTGACCTGTTTAAATCGATTAATCTTAGAAAATTTGAATATTCTACACGAACAACTCCCCCAATTCCTAAAATATTATATGAAATAATACGATACGTTGCAATATGAGAAAATCTAAAACGTGAGCCGATTTACGCCGATAGGCAAAATTACCTGGATCAGAAGATAGAAAATCGAGTTCTTTATACTGTGACACGCGTGTTTTCCATAAAGGCGCGTCCGTTGTTACGATTATATAAAAAACCTAAATATATTGTATTATATTATACATATTGTAGAAAAGCACATACTATAATAATACTTGCTAGCAGTTTTTAAGTAAATAACAATACCTGATAGTAAAATGCCATACTACTGAGCTTATAACATTACGTCTTTCGCACAAGCACATTTATTTTAATTTTATCAATTTTATTCCGAGTTACATTGAGTGGAGGATAATCCGACAAACGTATATGACTCCCGTCCTTATGGTTGCAAAGAAATAAACGTCCACTTTCAATTAACAGAGAAACATCTTTTTATTTGCTTTTTAGCGAAGAATAGCGAACAAGAAACTTTTTACTAACCTTTGATTAGTGAGTTATTTTTTTTCTTCAATTTAATCCAAACTGGTTCTCGAGTGTTTACATAATTATCTAGTGTGTCAGCATCCATTTAATTATGAAAAGAACACTGATTTATCTGACACTTACGAGTATGTGTTTCTGTATCAAAGGAATACTCATGTGAAAAAATGAACGCAATTGGAGTGATTTATGTGATATTTTATGTTTCAGTGAACAAGGAAATCTTTTGTTTATTTACAATATTCATAATGATCTAGGAAGACCATAAGGGAATTCTTCAACTTTTGTTTTATTAATTTATTTTTTCGTAATGTTTACGTATTTTTTGTATCTTAAAAATATATGATATAAATGTTATGACTTCTACTCGAACATATCATTGATAGATGTTAGTATTTATATTTAAAAAATAATAACATTTTATCTGAAAATAAAAGAATGCCATTGAAAATAAGACATTAAGACGTCTGGGCGTACATGTACGCCCATACTAATCAAAAGGTTAAGAAAGATCGTACAAATAATTTTGATCGCTGTAAGGGTCGTCCATAAACCACGTAACGTTTTT
>JAPMAG010003756.1:0-10031 GCA_036584685.1 Rhyacophila sp. Rhy_31_5
CCATAATAATCATTTGAATATCAAAATAACACCTCTTATTGGAAAACCCTATACATAACTAAATACACGTTCCGACAAAAAAAATTAAGCCGAAAATACTAAATTATTGTTGAAATTTAGTTTTGTATTGCGAAAAAAGAGCGAACTATTAAGTTTGTCTGGAAAGTAAAAAAGCATTAACCCTCAATTTTAATGATTTTCTTTTTATAACTTGTTTAATTATCAAATCAGGAAAATAAAACACTGATATATTGGTCGTCATGCATTTCAAGTTTGTGTTAATGTGACTTTGACAAATAATCATTAAAAAAACATTTTTTGTACCTCCTGTAAATTTTTTTCTCTGAGGGATAATCCTTTTTGCCCAAATATGCCGATATGTATATAAAATATAGTTTTTTTGTTATTATTAGTTTTAACCAAGAGAATTTACTTCTCAACTGCTATAATAGACTGCCATTGCCTCTCATATTTTAAGTCTAGAGTCTTAACGTTTAAATAAATTAAAAACAAAATTATTGTCTTATGGGTGTATTTTGATTATAAGTGGATTAATACTATAATAAATTGAACTAATACTAAAATGTTTAACACTATATTAATACTGTAACAATAAGTATCCGTGCTACAAGGTGAATGCGCTTCTATATTTAGCTGTTGCAATACTGCGAGTTATGATACACAGATGACGTTATTTTTGTTTTTTTTATAGCACGTTTAACAGTGATGCATGTTTATAAAATCACCCATACTTACATGAGCAAACATAGAGTTGCTTACGTAAGGGATACCGTGAAAAATTGCGGTTTAAATAGAATCTGTCAACAACGTATTATACTCGTATGTTATATATGTATGCTATTGTAAAAAAGTTAGAAATTATATGTTATTGAAAAAAAAATCTCTCGAATAAATAGCATTAAAAATCTTTATGAGTTAACTATTTTACAGTTTGTAAATGTGGTAAAATAATGTCAAAAATACAGTAAATTAAAAATAAAGGCATTCAGATACGAGTAAATAACATAACATAATAAATCAAATGAGACAAGATGAAACATGTTAAAGTTTTGAATAGAATTATTCGAGTATCTTACATATATAAGTTAGAGTACAATATATCAATTGAAAGGTAAAACTGAACCGTTTGCATAAAACATAATTATACAACGCTTTATATTTAGATATATGGTCACAATTCAAGTATAAACACTTGTAAAACTTTTTGATACAAATAAAATGCAATCGTAAAAGATTATTTGTTATTAATAAAATGTGTATCATACACAAGAAGATTTTCTATTGTAAAACTGAGGAAATATAAATATCGGTTTGGTATAGAAAATAAATACAAATATAGTATATACAAATACTTTCAAGAACAGTTAAACGAGTTAAAAAAACCAAAGATTCCGCATTCATACTAATATTGAGCTCCACAAGTAATTTAGCCCCAATATAGTAAATGTCTTGAAGGCAAGGAATTACAGGTCACGTGAAAAATTTTGGGTGCAGTAAATATAAAACTCTCAAAAAGGTATTTGAAAAAAATCCAGTAGGCACTTGGCCTATCAGCCGCTCTAACATGAAATAGTTTGATAACGTGACTACAGATGAGATTATGTTAGCTGTGAATAATTGGAGAGAAAGAGCAAGAGACAGAGAGGCCTAAAAGAAGATTGTGCAGTCATCCATGCACCCGAATGGATTATAATGTCAATTTAATAATAATTATATATTATGTATAATCAATATTTACTATTACACTGGTTACTTTAATCACAAAACAACATTTTACTTTTTAAAAATATGATGATTTTTATACTCGTATATTCAACACAAAAATTTTAATCGATAAGTTTTTTTTATGTAAGACTATTAACTGTTATAATAAACAGCTTTTATATATGGCGTAATGCTTTAATATAAATAACAATATATGTTTTTGCATGAAAAAAAGAAAATTGATATATTTAATACAACCGATTAAAGTTTAATTAGTGTTATAACATATAATATAAATATATATATAATCTTGTGAAACCAAATAATATCAGTTAAAAGTACTTTCTATCTCATATAAAATAAAACTTTTGCGTAAGTTATGCCAAAGCTTTGATTCCCTTAAATGATGGTAGATACATGGTTTCCCTGAATTTTCCTAGTTACTCCTAATCCTTCTAATCTGGGTCAGATTTAGTAATCCTTGTTAAATGTTATTTGGTTAACAAAGTTTAAGCTTATGCGATAAAGAATGCTGATGAAAATAAGGACCAAACAATTTATTTCAAATTAGTCGTTTTGAAATACGTATTTTTTTTATCTATTTGTATATAAACGTATATTTATTTATTCGGTTTTTTGATGATATATCCTAAAAAAAACAATAATTTACTAAAAGTTAATTTCTTCACATGAAAGTATACTTCTATAGATATTTTATAAATAATATAGATATAGTTCGCCGGTTCAAAGTTCACCTATTGTAACTTAATTTGTACTTAAAATCGTACCAACCACCCAATACAGTAAACGTATGACTGACAGACATACCGGTTTCAAACATGTTAATATACATTTCCAAATGGTAGACATGTGTCTCATTTGGCATTGAACTGAAGATAATATAACACAAAATGGAGTTTTTGTTATTTTTAAATAAGTTAATTTTAGGTAATATTCATTTACATTAGTTCTGAGCTTTTTTTATTAAAGTATTTATGGGATAAATAATAAAACGGTAAAGTTTGAAGCTACTGTGTAATAAAAAAATAGACATAATACTTTATTAGTTTTCCTGAAAAGAATATTTCATGTTTTTTCATGATAGCATTTTAAGGACCAGGTAGTTAAATGGTAAAGTGTAAAATTGTGTTAGATGATCGTAAAATACAACCGATTCTTCAGAACTTTATGATAAAGTATAATGATTGATACATTAGAATAAGATTTATTTGACTTTCAGTTCTTTATACGAGAAAAAATGTATTAATTCTGAATAGGAATCCAAGCATTCACAATAGTCTATTTTTGTTTTGTATTGTATTGTAAGAAGGTAAGTTTATTATTTTATCAAAATTTGATGGCGAATGATTATTTTTTATAAGGTTTCTTTTCTTTCATTTTGTGAATGGAATATTAAAAATCTCTTATAAGTATTCCTTAATTACTCTAATATGATTTGGGTATCGCTGTGAATACAAACGCTTAAAGTCACTGGATATTTCATAATACGAAATGTTAAAATGCTTCATATGTTGAATTAAATCAGTATTTTACAAATTAATAATACAATAGTATAATTTTAAGATTTTTTTATCTTGTGTGTGTATTTATTACAGTGCGATAATTATGATAATTTTTATTATACTGAATATTTTACGTCGTCAATGTCGCCCTCGCTAATAATTGATAATTGTTACTTGTTAAAAAACTGTCAAGACAATCTTCACATTCTGTAAATTCATATGATTCGTTTCGGAGCGGATATGATTAAAAGAAAAAAAGATATCGTCACCTCGGACACAAGAATGAGAACGAACTAAATGTATGATTCGTCATATTGCATGCCGTCCTACATGCAGGACGCGATTATATCTTGATTTACGCAGTTATATTGCCCTTGACGATGCTAATTAAATTACATAAATACTATAAATAATAAAAGTTTCCCTTAAAATACTTATACTTTTATTAAATGCATGAATACAATCTTTTGGCCATATTATTCTTTGATAAATTAGAAATAATTTCAGAAAATTCTCTTTACATCATGTTCTACGTTAAACAAGTAAAATATCTGTTAATATTATATATTATTTAGTAAGCTCTGTACGCATTTGTTCATGACGCGATACCATCACCCGTAATATTTTAATATTTTTTTCATGAGACTCTTATTGTTTCTTAAATATCTATAAATACTAAATAAGTCTATAATTATTGTTGAAAAAGAAATATTTTCTGCTGTCATTTGTACCGACGAGCCGCAAAACCCGCTCTGGAGTTTTTGTAAGTTTTGAGTAAATCACAAAAAACTGTTTTGGGTATATATAGTGATTTTAAGTGTTATTTATTAAGTTATTTTATATCTTCCGGAATAAAATTAGAATGAAACCTTAAACTCAGTTTGTATGCCGTGTAAACGTTAATAAACGTATCTATTATTAATTAATAAAAAAATTCAAATGATCGGAGCAAAAATAAGACCTTTCTCACTAGACGCCGGTACATGTTTCGCCGTCTTTCCATAGAGATCGTTAAAATATCTGTGCGAATCGTGACGTCGGATTGGTTAGAAAATTTAGAACGGATTTTGCAGCTTGCATCAATATTTGTTTTGGATTTTTGACGAAATAGGATGGAATTTTGAACTCTCAATTGAACACTTTGGTAGCTTTTTTGATAGACCACCAAACTGCATTATTAACTGTTTTTATTCAAAAATCGACCAGAGCGGGTTTTGCAACTCGGCGACTCATTTAAACGATAAGTCATCTTTCTTAGAATATATAAAAAGTGGTGGATTTACCTTTATTGCCTTTTTATATTCAATTAACTTGGCGCATAGTAGTATGACTATTTTATCACTTCTTTCGTTTCTTTTCCTGTATGTATTTTTTTTCAAATGTTTATTTATTTGCATTGTAGCCAGGACACGAACCCGAAACGGTTGAGTTAATAATTGACAATTATTATTTGTAAAAAAACTGTCAAAAAAATCTTCACGTTGTGTAGATCCATATGCTTCGTTTCGGAGCGGATGTGGTTAAAATAAAAAAAAGAATAAAATATAAAGTAATTTCTACAAATTTCTACAATAACATACCAAATAAATGAAAACTGAAATATTTTATAGCACCTGTAATTTGTAAAGTCAAATATATTTTTTAACGAATTTACTTTTTATTATTTTCAAATAACATAATATAAGTTAGTTAATTGCATAATAAACAAATTCAAACGTTTCAAACAGAAAATAAAACTACTGAAATATTACTTGCAATACTTGAAAGCAGAAAGCAAAGAGACTACGCTTCAAAAAAATAAAAAAATAAACTTGAATACACCAAATTGGCTTCATACAGCAAGTATCTTGAGAATTGGTGAAGTAGTCTACCTCTTTTGCAAATACTGTGAATGTCATTTGAGTTTATTTAGGTTTCTACAAAGTATAATTATAGTCAAAATTATTTACAAAACTGTATCCTTATTGTAGTACAACTATTAATTTCAATATATCTAATTTAACGTTACGGCAGAGTTTATATAATCAAAATAATATTTGAGATCATTCATAGTATTATTGACACTCTTCTTCTTCTCCCATGTCACGCCCCTTAGCTGGATCACATGGACACCATATATTGCTTCCACGAATCCTGTAAATGGTGTTCAGCGGCCTCTCGTTACGACAAAATCCGGTTAATTTGAAGAAGAGGCATGCCCGGTTGAGTTGCAATTCAGGCCTTCTAAGCACTTGATCAAGCCAAGTCCAGCGCCTTATCTTCACTTTGGATGTAATGAGACGCTGCATGGTCTGTTCCCTTATTACCTCGTTTCGCGTATAGTCATACCACTGCACTCCTAAAATTCACCGCAAGCATCTATATTCGAAGCTCAGTAAATGGTTGTTTTGAGACTTTGTAAGGTGCCATGACTCACAACCATAGAGCAACACCATTAGTATGCAAGCTTTGAAAAGAAGGCATTTCATTTTAATCAAGTGTAACTGTGAGTCCCGGACATTCTACAATGAGTTGAAGGTAGCTCCAGTAATAAATAATTAAAGCTCTGATTGATGTCTATTTTTTTTATTTTGATACATTTAAAAAAATATTTTTATTATATTATCTGCTACAGATGTATTATAATAATCTCTGAATAAACATATTCTATTATGCTGTAACATAACCAGACATGCACAACTTTCCTCCAGGTATTTCTGTTTGTAATTATTTCCCTTCTATCGCCTACACTAAAATCTACCAAACTTTTTGAGATACTAGCCGGATTGAAATTTTTAACAACATGACAGGCCGGATGAAGAAAAATTCTCATTGAAATACTATTAGAACATTAATTTACCTGTGTAAACAAATATGAATCAGATGAAAATTTTTGGAGAACCGGCTCTGTGCCGCGGGCCGTAGTTTAGTATTCGCTGATATATACTAATATTTCTTTACATTATTTGCTTTCTCTGACTTTTTTCGAAGGTTCGAGTGCTTACATAGTTTCTTTAAATATCTTTTTATGAGTTCTGGATTCATTTCATCTAACATCATGATTTACATTCTTAGTCTTTGTATATTCTAACATTTAAAGTAATTTGTCGACTATAGACGAAAAATAAATATAAATTGATATGATACTCGTAAATATGACAACAAGATGCAGGGTAGCATTCACCAAGCACTTGCTAGATATAATGATATTTATATACAAAAAACAAACACTTTGTTTAAAAAAAATAGACATGTATAAGAAGAAAAGCACTAACTCTTATATGATGAAGCTCAAAATTGTACTAATATGGACCATTAGCACAATTAATAATTTATCTTATATACTATATCTTATAGCTATATCTTATACAATATCTCTTTTCAATTATAATCTAATTAATATAAACATATTTGATATATCTTTATTATTTTATATTAGTTAATTAAACATCTTTTTAAATTAATATATTTATATCACGTTCGAGTGCACATTTAAAAGTATTCCTTTTTTACGTATCGTGAAACAATGGTAAATATGCAGTATTTCATTATTTTAGACCGCCAAGTTAAGTACATAAAAAAAAGATTATATAAAATAATATGTATAAACTCATATACCATTATACAACTGTTTATATATATAAGCCATGTCTGCTCAGAAACGAAGCATATGGATCTCTACAATATTAAGTTTGTTGACAGTAATTTTTTTTACGAGTAATACTGTTCAATTATTAGCTCAACCATTCCTGGCTATAATACAAATGAATTAATATTTATAAAATTTGCAACACGGGCCTTAAACCCGTGACCCTCGGCTCGTGAGTTGGATGCCACTATCCACTCTCACACGGGGGTAAACTGTTCATAAGTAAAATATTGAGATAATACCGAACTAATAAAATATATAATAAATCTTTAGTAAATATATAATATGTATTTCAACGAAACGATTAATTCCTTTTCTATATATTTTTTTTGTTATATTTCATCCTAGCTTTAAAGTAACAGGTTTTCTAATGTTATAAAATTGTACATTATTTTTATTAAAGGTAAAAATGATATTTTTATTTTAATTTCAATAGTTAATTTTTAAATAAATACTTCAGTCGTTTATATACGAGTATGTATTTAGAAATCCATATTATCTGTTATTATGATGATGTTTGCTTCATATTTTCTACAATATTATGATAAATAATATATTATTTTGCTTTATTAATGTTTTGCTGTTTTAAATATGGCAACATTTATTAAAATTCCAAGTCTGTGTTGCTAATGTAAAAAATGATTTATTAAGTTAATTACAATATTATAAATTCACATTCTGACACACTTTTATTCGTTGTAGTAAAAACGGTAATTACAAAACGGTTACAAGAAAAAATGTTTTAAAAAACGGTCGTATATATTTTGGAGGCGCTTGAAATTAAATTTGTTTACGCAATTGAAAGCCATTAGCGGGCAAATCAATAAGCTCTCTAAGCCGAAACCGGAACGCGAACGAAAAAACATAATCATAAAAGTGCGCGCGATTTTTAGGAAAAGCCAATGCATTTGTATTGAAGTGGAGGAACGGTCGAGTGGACGGGCTTGATCGCGATCGACTTTTCAATATAGCCTGGCTCGAGGACCCCAGAAGCCTCTGTCAGCAATTTATCAGGAGGCTATTCCACGGCAAAGTAGCTTACACACTACTACTAAAAGCTCGGGTGGGAAGCAGAGCTTACAAGATGAGTACAACAGACGGTTTAGAAAATGTATACATACGCTATGTAATAATTTGAGATTTATGAGCGTAATAGTTTAAGCTTAAAAGAACATTAAAAACTTGTTAGCTGAAGTTTCACGTACTTGATTATATGCGCTGTTATTTTACAGAAACATGTAGATTCTAAGTATAAAACTCATTAGCTCTACAGTCAGTAAGTAAGTAGCAATTAATGATCGTACATTTTCATATTTCAACCAAGTATTTAAACACTTTAACTCATATTTTGCAAGAATAATTTTGAAAGTAATGTATTTTAATGATTCTTTAACCACTGTTGAATAAATTTCTTATATCAACTTTATTTATTTACATATATTTATTTCTCAATTATTTCACTTAACTTCTTTAATTAAGGAATAAACGTGTGTTAATAATAAAATTCTATAATTTTTATCGGCTTGAAATTATGTACTGTCATAATTTTTTCCTTATTACATAACATATACATTTTTTTTATAGAGAATAAATGTTCTCTTTAAAATTGATTAAAATTTGCTACGTGTAAATTATTTCTCAATAAAAATTTGTCTAAATTTACGAATTCACAGTTTATTCCAGTAGCCCACAAAAAAATTACAAAAGTTTTTTTTATATATCATAATCAGTTTAAGCATATTCGCTTAAAAACGAAGAATAAGAATCTTTGAAATTTGGTTTAATATTTTAGAATTATCACTCACGTACAAGTTATATTTCTCAGTGTAGCGTCAATTATTTTTGACAAAATATTTTGAAGAAAATCGTATATACTCGTACACAACATCTTTTGTATCTGCTCGAAGATCAAACACAAGTATAGGCGACGTTAGTATTATTTTTACGATTAATACTTGTTGATTATTAGCTCAATAATTTTTTGTATATCTTGACTACAAATACAAATTAATAAATGTTTTTTAAAAACCTTATGACCTGTTGTAACCACGAAAATAAATAAAATGCCTACGGACGATATGAGTATATATCACACAACTACTATATTAGACAAATAATGTAAATTTCTATAATATTAAACATTTTATGCTTGTTTTAAAAGAAATTATCATCAGTTATTTGATTTTCTCATTATGCTATACTTAAAAATGTATTTAGTATTTGATAATTTTAAATTTAGCCATCAAATTCTAATACGCAGTCCATAATTCAAGTATTCATTTAACCATAATTTTTTTACAACTCAAGTCTCTACAAAAAATAATATTAAATTATACACCATATATCGATATAATAAAAATTGTATTAGTGCATAATTTAACAATTACATGAGAAATACCTACCTGTATCCAACTTTCGTTATGTAGTCCTTGTATTGAAGCAACCACATGGCAAACCGCCCGAATTCTCTGCGGTATTTGAATCAATTTTATAAAACCAGTCTAGCCAGCTTCCGCTTAGCTAGTTTTGAACAACGTATCATTATTTTGTCATATAATATATTTTCCTTACATTATATTTCTTATTAGGGAAAACTTGCAAAAAATATACAGTTATCGTTTACGGGATAAATGATTCTAAGCACACACTATTTTTCGTACTTCTTTTTCTATATTAGTCTCATTAATACAAGTCACATCAGAAACCATTAATTATTATTGTACATATGCACATTATCAAATAATAAAATATGTATGGGATATCGATACAATAATTCACAGCTTGTCAATGTACTAAATTATAAAAACAACAGACATATTCAACTCATCATTAATCAAAAATGATGCATTAATAAAAATCAACATTGATTATAAAATTATTAAAAAAAAAACGAATATAAATATATATATAATATATGTGTTCTTAATTCAATATGCGAGTAAAAAATTGCTTTAAACATAGGATTTAAAGTATGTACATACAGTTAGTTATTAGTATCAATGCAAAAAATATTTTTAAAAAATATTTGATACTAGTAAAAACCTTGACTTATTTATATATTAAATGATTTACTACTGAAAAACTAAGAAAATAAATGAATTATATTTTTTTTAACCATATCCGCTCCGAAACAAAGCATATGGATCTTCACAATG